>JAOXJP010090640.1:0-14688 GCA_025762735.1 Platanus orientalis | reverse complement strand
TGTTTGGTTGCAATTGGGGAAGGTGTTAGGCACCCTAATTACCCACCTTTTTAGGGTGGCTCCTCTAACCTAGCAATTTTCAAGTGCTAATAAACGAAAATGAATGGATAATGTTTTTTTGTTTTGTATTGGTCTAGACCACCCTCTTGGTGTGATCATTGCAATTTCACTTGAGATACAATCTTCAGTTGCCTACATACCTAACAAAAGGTGGCCCTCAGCATTTGTGAGCCATAGGCTCTGACTGCTTTGAATTCCAATATTCGGGTAGGAAATTAGGCTCAAAACCCCTTTTTGGGCAGCCGGAGAAACCCTAGCTGAAATTTTAGTGTGGGAATCGTATTTTTCAATGGCAAGTGCGGTTTGGGGTTTATCAAAGCTTAGAGAGTTTGGAGTCTATAGGAGTTAACAACTTGTCTAACGGATTCCTAGGCAGTTACTGAGGATTTTTCAAAATATGGTCATTTGGAGGTTCAGAGTGAGAAATTGCTCTTGTAGCTTACTGGAGAATGGCAGTATTGAGCTAAAAGACACTTCCATTACTCGGGTTTGTGAAACAATCTTTTGAGGACAAGGAGAAAACTAAGAAAATGGGCCTGATCTTACTTGATTCTGAGCTCGAAAAGATTCTCAGGGGCATTCTGCGTGCCAAATATAGACAAATTAAGTCATATCCTAGCTTGGGAAAAAGTGATGAATAAGCTTGTAAAACTTTCTGAGGTAGTTGAGGGAGATGGGTTTTCGAAGGTCTCGGAGTTGCTGAGAGATCGCCACTAACGGACTAACATTCGGAGTTCTAATGAATTCTCGGGGTTTGGTTGAGTACCTGGCACTAGGCCTAATTATGTAGCTCATTTGGTAGTAATTGGGAGAAACTGAGTTGATTGATTTTTTGGATACCCTTTTTCATTAGAGGTATTGTGAAGGCCTCACAAATCTGAAGAAATGGGCACTAACTTATTAAGGTTTAGAGGTCTAAAGAACATTCTGGCTTCATACAGGTGAAATGTTGACAAAACTGATTTTCAACCCCTTAGGGAAGATTTGAAATATTGAAAGGATTTGAGATTTCAGATCTCCAAGTTTGGTGAAACATCTTTCGAAGATACGGCTGGAGTAGAGAGATGGGCACCAGCTTTGTCGAGTTCGAAGGTCAGATGAATCTTTGAGAGCTTTTTGAAGGTCATTTCCTAGCTAGGGTTCATCGAAGGTTGACAAATTGGTTGTTGCCAGTTTTTAAAAAGTTTGGCCTTGAGATAAGTTCTTCGAAGGTGGTGGAGATTGGAGTGTGCAAGACCTGAACTTACACAAATCAAGTGGTGGGAGAAGCTTCAGGGGTCATTTGAGGGCCTAGGGGTTAATCCTGAAGGCAAAAGGAAAATTTTGTAATTCTCCTGTTTATGTTGCTAAAAGGGGTAAAAATAAAAACTCTTCTCCTATAATGCTTCGTCATAGGAAGACTTATGGAGGCTGAAGAATTTGTAGACAATGTATGAAGATATCAAATTTTGGTTTTTGAAGGCCAAACGGCAAAATGGTAATTCTTCCCCTCGTGATGCTTCACTACTGGAAGGCTTACAGAGGCCGGAGAAATTGAAGGTGATGTATTTAGTGGTCTTGAATGTGGACCCTCATAGTCCTACTGATGCTTCTTGGGGAATTAGGGTTTGACTAGAAATGGTGTATTTGGGCTGATTCACTACTCATGGTATGATATAGGTGATGTTTTTTGCGACCGAAATATCTAGGGAAGACTTCACAAGAGATATCTAACCTCATACGGTCCAATTTGCTCTCCCTAAACCAAGGTGCTTAAAGTTCTGATGCCTAAATGTTGTTTTGCTGCTCTTCACTCCTTTAGATGACCCAAGTCAAAATTTGGGTGTTGACACTAACCTTTTGATGCTTTAATGTGGGGAGGCTTATGAAGGTTGACAAATTTATAATGAAATAGGGCTAATAGATCAAACTTGGACCTCGGAGTCCTAGGGTGTCTTTTGGAGAAATTAGGGTTTAGCCCAACTGATCTTTGGATAGAGTTTGGACATCATTGTTGCTCTTACGACCAGAGTATCCATCGAGAATGCCTAACTATCTTAAGTTTAGGAGAGTCTGGAATCTGACCTTGTCTCTTGCTGTAATGAACCCATCTTATTCCATTAATTTGCCTAAGTCAAAATTTGGGTGCTGATAACATCCATTTGATGTATAACCATCTTATGGATTGCCGTTATAGCAAGCAATACTCTAATGGTAGTTATTCTTGCCATAGGAGAATATGTGTCAAAGTAATTGATACCTTCCTCTTGTCTACATCCCAATGCCACTAATCTAGCTTTAAAAAATTTCAATTGTTCCATTAGTTTTAAGTTTCTTTTTAAACACCCATTTACAGTCAATGGGTTTAGTTTCTTTAGGCAGTGTCACTAATTTCCATGTGTTATTTGCTATAATAGATTCTAAATCACTATGTATGACTTCTTTTTAGAACATAGCATCTGGAGACATCATGGCTTCTTTTTAAGTTTTCAAGTCATTATCCACTAGATAGATGAAACAATCATCTTTTAGTGGACTGGAAGTTTTCTCATTTGTTTACTTCTCCTAAGCTCAAGTTCAGACTCGGATTCGTGTTCTTGTGTTTCACTTTCTTTGTTTTTATTTTCTGAAGTACTAGGTACCATAGTTTTCATGGAAAATACATCTTCAAAGAATTCAGCATTCTTAGCCTCTATGATTGTATTAGACTCTAATATATTGTTTTTAGATCTTAGGATTGAGAATCTATGCAGCATTATTTTATGCATACCCAATAAATATGCAATTAGACGTTTTTGAACCTAGCTTTCTCTTTTTAGGTTCAAGTAGTCCTACCTTAGCAAGACAACCTCAAACTCTTAAGTTTATAAGATTAGGTGCATATCCCTTCCATAACTCATACGGAGTTTTGTCAGTCTTTCTATGTGGAACTCTATTTTGTATGTGACAAGCAATTAGGAATGTCTCCCCCAACATGTTCAGGGGTAACCTTGAACTAACAAGGAATACATTCATCATTTCTTTTAGGAAATGATTTTTCATTTCTGTCACACCATTAGACTCAAGTGTGTAAGGAGTTACGGTTTCATGGATGATTTCATTGCTTTCACAATATTCTTTTAGTGAAAGTGAGTCATATTCACCTCTCCTATCAGTTCTTAGTCTTTTGATTTTTCTTTCTAATTGATTTTTTACCTCAACTTTATATTTTATAAACGCATTTTCTGTTTCATCTTTTGTTCTTAAAAGATAAAGCTTTGTATATTCAGAGTGATCATCCACAAATATAACGTAATATTATTTCCCCCCTGGTCATAGTGTTTTTAAGATCCCCTACTCACTATGAATTAATTCTAAAGTTGCAGTTTATCTTTCTATTGTTTTGTGTATTTTCTTTATAAATTTTGATTATATCCAAATTTCACATTTCTCTAATTTATTATATTTAAATTTGGAATTAATTCAACTTGTTTTAGTTTCTTTAAATATGATTGATTTATATGACCTAATCTATCATGCCATAAACCAATTGAGTCCACCATATAAGCTGAAGAGAAGCTAGCTCCATTAATTATTTTCATAAACATTAAGTACATACAACCCAAAGTTAGAATAGTTTTTTCTAAGAAATACCTAGTTCTTGGTAAGGATTATTTTGTTAGACTCAATTACAAGTTTTATCCCAGCTTTGTCTAACAGACCCTCAGTTACAAGATTACAACTTCTTTCATTGACATGAAGTACATTACTTAAAGCTAAAACTATTTCAAAAGTCAGTTTAAATCGCACAGTCCATCTGCCAACTACAGGTGAGGTCCTACAATCTCCAAGATAAATGACCTTCCCTTCTCTTGCTTGTGTGTATGAGGTAAATGCACTCCATGTCGTTGTAGATGTGCTTCATGGCCCCAATTTCAATCACCCAGTCATTTGAAGTGTTTGCTATATTTACCCCAGTTATCACTGCCACAATGTCGTCTATTTTGGCCTATTCTTTCTCTTTTTGTGTCTGCAGATAGTTGCCTTATGTCCTGTCTTTCCACAGACAAAGCAATCATATTTAAAATATGTTTTATTTTCCTTGTTATTTTTAAATTTATAATTATTTTTCTTGAAAAATTTCTTAGGTATTTCACTACTTTTCTTATCAGTCTTTTCTTCATTATTTAGAATAATTTAGGCATTCATCTGAGTCTCACTAGCCCTATCTCCTCTAGCATGATCTCGATTTGTTTGTTTGATACAAACACTTACAATCAACTCCTCTAGACTATGGTCTTTCCTCTTTTGTCTTAAGTTATTCTTGTATTCCTTCTAAGAAGGAGGAAGTTTGTTTATGAGTTCCTCAACGATAAAAGGCCTAGGTAAGTTCATTCCTTCAGAAGTTAAGTTATTTACCATGAGCTGAAATTCATTTAATTGAGTTATTACTGACTTTTCTTCTATCATTTTATAGTTTAAGAACTTAGATGCAGTATATTTTTTAGTTCATGCATTTTCTACAATATATTTTTTATTTAAAGCATTCCAAATCTCAGCCACCGTTTTCATTTTTCTATACACACCGTATTAGTTGTGGTTCTCAAAATAGTGTGTCTGCATGTTTGGCTAGCTTTATCCCAAAATTAGCTAGACCACAAATGGGCCAACTCATATTGATCATACTTTCTAATGGTCTTGGCCCAGTTAGTACAAATGTAACTCTAACTATTTCCAATAGAAAAAGGATTAACTCTCCCTACTGTTTAAAGTGAGAACCATTGAATTTCTCCACTTGGCTTACATTAGGAACACTGAAATCCATGATATCAAACTCCTGCTATACCCAAATGTATTTTAGGTTACAATGAATAAGTTCTAGTTTTCACTAACTTAACTTGTTCCACTTTTTGAATTATTCTCCAAATGATATTTGATTTTTTTTTTAAATAATTCAATAACCTCTCTAAGATAACGTGTTTCTTTCACTTGTAGGGTATCGTTGTTCACAGAATTAAATAATATGTACTTACAACATGTAGTAGTATTTCTACATGAGTTCTAAAATTTAGCAAGTATGCATATGCAGATTTAATTTTCCAAAGTTTAAACCAACAACTAATTGCAAAGCAAAGTTCTTTTTTTTCTTTTCTTTCACAACAACATAATGATATGTGATCAACAAACAATATATTCACAAATCAATCTAATGGATTAAACAATACTCGAATATTGATTTGGCCTTAATGTTACTACTCAACATCAAGTTTTTTTTTTGGATATTATACTCAACATATCAGTATAGAGAATATGAAACTTTAATGTTCAAGTTAAGAGATTGTGGGGTCCTACTTAGTAAAATTTAGTCCTATGAATAGTTGTAGTTGTTGGGTAAGTCTTGTTTTATAATAACTACAAAATTTGAAAAGTAATAGGTCCCACATCTATTACACCAATCCTTATAAAAAAAGTAAGAAAATCTCACTTTCCAATTTTTTTTTAAAGAGAACTACAAATCAACCACAACCATGATTCACCAATACTAGATTGATATTTAAAAGATAATAATATTAAAAGGGTGAAACATTAAAACACTGAAGCCTTACACTTTTTTATTAATGAAATATTGTTGAGATTGTTGTAAATCAATAATACTAGAATATATGTAATGGCATGATATAGTCTTGCAGACCATAATATTTATCTTACAACAGACAAGCAATTTCCAGATGATATGTTTGTTTAGCAGTGTATTGTTTCACATAAAATTATAAAGCACAAAAGCAGGTTTTTAAAACTAAAAATTGTGGTTAAAAATTAATAATAACAAAATAAATTATTAATTTTGAGTTGAGGCGCGTCAGGTGACATTGTCCTTAGTGATATTTGCCGCCCTAAGTCAATGACCAGTGCAGTAGGGTTGTTGCCCGCAATCGCCCTAGGATTCAATGACTACAACTCCAAGATCGCACAATGATTAAAACTTTATTTAATGGCAATAAATGATGGTTCCGACTGGAAAAAATAAAGCAAAGATCAAACGCAAATGAATTGTTGAAAGAAGAAGGAACACCTATAGGCTACAGGCCACGCACATTATTCTATTTTTTTCTAAGCGTACCAATTTCATCTCATACCTTTGACTAAAGAAGAATCCAATGGTCCAGTAGACCCTTAGATCCATTGCCACGTTGGGCAATCAATGATTTCCCAAAGAACTATTGTTACAATACCTTAATAGACCTTTAACAAGCACCATCATTCCTTATTAGGGTTGCCTGGATTGGTATGTTTAAGGCGTTGCTCAAGAACGTTTAAGAGTAAATAAATAGAGAATACAAATATATTTAAAAGAAATATAATTATGTTCAAAAAAGGAAGTAACGAATATTGCAAGATATCATGGAAAGGGATTCCATATTTTGAATCTCTTTCAATATCTACAACAATTTTTTATTTTCTTGGAGATGTAGATGTTGGAAAAATGTGTCCTGACAAAGCCATTTACATAAAATATAGGCATGATTAACTAATTATTTATTTAATAATAACTATTTATTCTACCATCACATGTATTTGTTTCTTAATATGGGTAATTATTTGATTTTGTTAGATGAGATAGGTGGACCTCAAGTAACATAGTAGGATGTCAAACACATTGGAATGTGTGGAGAGATTTGATAACCAATTCTTGTAAACCTAAAACTTTAGAACTATGGGTGATGTTGGACACATCACTTATAGGGTTGTTACATGTAGAGCTATCATATGATGGAGTGATGTAATCTCAGTCACTGCAGTAAGACTCGAAGCTTGCATGTGGGTGCATTATAGCAATGATTAAAGAGACTTATTTTGAACACACGTGTTGAGGCAAGAACATCATTTGTCAATCCATGGGTAAAGGTGTGGAAAAAGCTCAAATAGTCAAGTCTTGAAGACCAAGGCTCAAGCGGAGTCTCAATACCCAAGAAGGTAAAGGCATGCATGTAGCTTCATAGGGTTCATGTAGTATAACCCAAGATGTATCCCCACTCATGTTGGAACACCCCAAAATGACCCTAATCATATGTGGACTCCCCAAGAATCACAAAATAGTGAAAATGCAAGTTTTACTTTTTGTAATTGATCATAAACAACAAAATGGAGTTTTTCACTATTTGTGATCGATCACACATAGGAAAATCATGCACCCGAGTACTGGGCCTCTTCTCCATGACCGATCATAGACTGGTTGTGACTAAGAAGTGGGCCCACACCATAATGACATCCCCGAGCACCTTGTAGAGGTCATAAAAATGACTCCATGATCAATCATGGCTAAGAGTTTTGGAATTCCACCGAAACTCCATTTTGAATGGATGGCTATTTTCTCTTGCCCGTTTGAAAATATTTCAATCTAAGGATTGTGAGTCTTTTCCATCCTTTATAAAAGGAAAAATTTCCCTTTAGGGAAAGATACTTCAAGCATTCAAGAGAATGTTATTTCCTTTGCTAAGAAGAACCTCCAAGGATGAAAAAACCCTCATCGTCCATTGCTTGAGTTATAAGCTTGAAAATCCTCAATAAAATCTCCATTGGTTCCCTCTCAGCTTAACTTAGCTAGCATTTATTTGAGAGGTGTGGTTTGGGTTTTCCTTTGTAAAACCCCTTTGTAGTTGGCCTAGCTTAAGGAGCTATAGTGTCATATCTTAAAGAAGTGTGGGTGTATAAAGCAAACCAGCTCAACAATGAGCACTCCCACATGTGGTAAGAATAACAACATCAACTAACTTAGTGGTAATATTTGTTATTCTCTTTGTATTCATTTGCATATTCATTCATCATCTATTATTTTGCTTCCGCCAGAGTCATCAGAAGTGTGATTACCTCTGCCAGAGACACCAGAAGTAATGCATATTCCCTAAAGACACTGAGTGTTGTTGTGTAGCTTGCTTATGAGCAAGTAGTTAGGTTTTGTATGTTAACCTAGGTTGTATGTGACAATCTAAATGAAATATACCTAAGCTAGGTAGTGAGCTTTAGAAGAGTGGACGTAGGCCTTCATGTCAAACCACTATAAATCTTGTATTATGGATTGAGTGTGTGATTGTTTGTCTCTTTATTTGTGCTCATATCTAATATTGTTCATTACGTGTTTGTTTAAATACTTGAGTAAGCACATTGTTGCATACACACACTTGAACTAATTTTAAAAAGATTAAAATTAATCCCAACATTGCCAAGAAAAGGTAGAATAATTTTTTGATATCTTATTCACTCCCCTAGGATAACTTTATAGGCATTTCAACACTTGATAAAACATCACTGTCAGGATAAGTGTAGTTCATATTTACAAACTCGTCCTTAGACCTGAGGGGTTTATATTTATCTAAGTTATCATGTTTGTTGTTTTAAGCTACCAACCAATGATGTCTAATTGGAGGCTATATTATGGGTTGTTTAGATAACCTAAATGATACTTGAGAGGATGCAAATGCCCAACAAGGAATCCACTACACTTAAATGAGAGAATATTTAGTTTAGAAAATATGAGATTTAATTAAACATAAAAATCTGGCGATAGTGGTTCTTGATAAAGTGTTTGTCAAATGTTTTCAAAATTATATTACAATAGATACATTTAATTTTTAAAATAATTTTACAAATAAATGTTTTTAAATGTCAAATTGAATCATTAAGTTCTTAATGATAATGTTCTAATGACCATAGGGGTTAGACAGTGGTAATTTAATCATCCTGAAAGTCATTAAGGAATATTGTATATTGGAAAGACATATTTATGAAATATCTATAAGGAACGGCCTCATTGTTATTTTCTTATCTTTGGGAGTTCAGTTGCAATATGTAACAGGGATTATTACAATTAGTGGTGTGTTAGTTTGTAATTAACAAAAGATAGGATGTCCTTAATGCAGTTTGACTTAAATAAGGATACTAGGCCCCACAGCCTAAGGATAAGAATCCTATAAGGATCCCACACCCCCTAGGGTTACTTTGGCTTCTCAAATGCTTTATATATAGAGGTAGCTGTGTTCAGATAGGGTCCTGTAACATTTCTGGAAGTAGGAGAAGCACAGAGAATTCTAGAGCAAGTGTGGATGCTTTAGAGACCGGGTTGAATCATTGTCTTGTGTTCGGTTTAGCCTTTGAGGTATTCTTCATAATCTTCCTTGATTAAATCCTAGGATTTCATATAGTGATCATGGGAGAAATAATGTTTATGATTTGTATTTTTATAAAAATTAATAAAAAATTAAGGTTTTTCAAAGAATTGAAACAACAGTAAGATCAATAGAAAGGTTTCATTCGTCTCTGCTAGAGAGTGTAAATCCATAGAGAGACAAAGGTTTAATCCGAACTAGATTATACCTCGGAGTTAGCTTGGCCGCTATCCTTTGCCCATTATTGGGAGGCCTCAACTATATTTAAGCAATGTGATAACGATACCTTCTATGCTCAGATGAATCGGTTAACGTAACTCTAAATTGAATAAGACTATATAAATCCAAAAATTGCAATGTGCACATTGAACTGTGATTGAGATCGCGTGTCGTGATTGAAAGTGCATTGCGACTAACTGGTGTGTCATGACTGAAGGCGCACGACTGAACCAAGCCCGAGATTGACTAAGGCTCTTAACAGAACCTAGCTTGCCACTGAGTTGTATTGCAAGTGAAAGTGTCATCCGCGACTAAACTGTTGGCGACTGGATTGTGGTCTGTGATTGTTGTGATATGCTACCAAAATTTCAAAATTAATTTTAAGTATTCCATCTATTATACCCTAAACCCATTCCTGTAAAGCTACAAATTTTGACATGTGACATTAATCCATTCATATTGATACCATTTAAATTGCTTATGAAAATTTTACTCTAACATTCTTAAACATATGCAACAGAACTATACAAATAAATCATAACAGATGATGCACGGAAGGTGCTCTTCTGATCATCACCTGGCAGACCAAACCCTTAGATACCTGCACACATGAACAATGGATCTTGTTAGAGAATTGTCAGTGTGGTGCCGGTCACAATCCCTCCAACACCCAAGTTAGAACACAAAGATTCTCTAAAGTAGACCTTTTTGACCTCAATTTTTGCTTACCCCTTCCTATAATGGTTTCTCCTTTATATAGATGGAGGGTCATATAATCAGGAACAATTCTCCACTGGGGTGAACGTTTTAGTGCCAAGTTTCCAGCGAAGAATGGGGCATGTGATTCATAGTGATATCTATGGCGTAGTTAATGTACTCAACACTTACTCAAGGTACACGTGTTGTTATTTGGTGTGTTCGGTATAATATTCCCTTAGTATAGTATCCGAATCAATACTTGCTATGGAGGTACCGAGCTGAGTGGGAGTTACACCATCAGTTGCCCATATTTCCAAGTTAGGATATTGTCCAGGCGAAGGGAATCTCAGTCGTTACTCAGCGAGGTTAGTCCGTCAAATAAAATATGTATAGCTACTCACCGAAATATAGCCGTTACCATTGGCTTCTTTGTTGTTTTGGTGGATACGTTCCTTAGGACGCAATGTGTGTTGATTATGCTGTATGCACATTACATTGGTAACCTTTTTTTTTGAGCAACACACTCATCCATTTGTGGTGATTTGTCCTTGGACGGATGGTGTAGATTTGGAGCAAAACTTTTATAAATATGCACCCCGATTCACGGTAGTCTCTTGTTTCCATTTTAAAATTTTCTATCTTTTCTCTTTTTGCTTCTATTTTAGTTCTCTACTTTTTGCCATTTTTCTGTGGTTCGTGTGATGGTTCTTCGGTAAGAGGTCACGCATAACATTCTTTAATCATGTTTCTGGTGGTACTCTTTTCTTGCAGCATAGGTAAGTTTTTTCTCTTCCCTGTTGTCAGCACCCAAATTTTGACTCTGGTCATGTGATAGTATAAGGACAACATAACAACATTTAGGCATCAAGACTCTAAGCACCCTTGGCCTAGGAAGAGCAAACCTAAACTCTAGGAGGTCAGACATTCCCAAAGAGGTCTTTCCAGATAATCTAGTTGCAAATGAATTAAGCACCCTATTATAGCCCAAAATGTACCATTTCAGGACAAACCCTAATTTCACTCAAAAGCACCAACAAGACTTTGAGGGTCCACATTTAAGAACCTCATTCATGTCATCAGTAATTTTTTCACCTCCTGTAAGCCTTTCTCCAGCAAAGCATCACAGATGAAAAAATTATCATTTTCCCTACTGCCTTCAAAGGCTCAATACTCACCATCTGTCATCCAGATCACTGAATTTCTCCACCTACATAAGCCTTCTTGTCATGAAGCATCATAGGTAAAGAATTCACATTTTCACCTTTTTTTGACTTGCGGGCAAAAAATTACCATTTTACCTTTCACCTCAGAGAATTTACCCCTGGACCCTCAAAGGATCCCCAAAGCCTCTCCCGTGGTCTAAATGATGTACTTTTAGATCCTATGCATCCCTAAGTCTCCCTGCTCTAGGGAACTCATCACATATCAGACACTGCTCGAGAACGACAACTATCAATTTCTCAATCTATGATAACCCTGACTAAGAAATGACCCTTGCAAAAGCTCTCAGAGATTCATCCGACCTCCGAATCTAGAAAGGTTAGTCGCCATATCTCTGCCTCGACTTTAGCTTCAAATCTCCAGGCCTGAGAAGAGAATTTTGAAGTCTTAAACTCTGTGAAATCTCAAATCTTACCCAAAAGGTCAAAAGGCTATTTTTTAGCTTTTTGCTCTAATGGAGCCAAAACATTCTCTAGACCTCCAAATTAGGATCAGTCGGTGTCTATCTTTTCAGAATCGCGAGGCCTTTAAAAAATTATCTAATGAGCAGGAGCTTTCACAAAATCTATCTGCCAAGATTCCCTCAAATGCTCCAAAAAGTGTGATAAATCAGGTGTTTGATAAACTCTTGGGAGCGTATTTGAAATCAGAAATCCAGTTAGTCAATGGCCACACCATTGTAAATTCAGAGCCTCAAGACTATTAGATCCACACTAATTTGTACAAAGCATCTTGCCCAAGCAGTCATTTCTACCCAAACCTAGAAAAAGTGCATTTTGTTTGTTTTTAGCATGCATAATGCCCTTAAAAGTTCTCTCAGACCCGAAATGAGGCAAGGTCAGAGCCATTTTCTCAGTCTCACTCCTATCCTCAATAAAGCATTTCACAAAATCTTGGTTCAAAGAATGTCCGACCATTCAATTCCACCCGACTTTAGGCAGCTACAGAAACCCAATTTGTTTAAGCGACTTTGTTACTAAAAACCCTCAGCAACTGTCCGGGAATCCAGCAGCCCATATGTTAGCTCCTGTAGCTCCAAGACTCCTCAAACTTTAAATCCCCCAGATATGATGCATGATGGCATTTTATAGAAAAACCAGCAGCATCAGTTGTCCAATTCTATTAAATCGCTCAAAAAATGGTTTTTGACCTAATTTCTTGCTCGGGTATCGTAATTTCATGTAGTCAGAAGCTGTGAATCACCTGGACCCAAAGTTATCTATCCCTGAGCAACTCTTAAATGAATTTTACCATCTTGCCCTTTTAAAATGTATCTGAGATCTTTTCAGGTAAAAAAACACTGATTTCACCCCCTTACCCTTTTTGTAATTTGGTTATGACTGGACTAGTGCTATCAGAGCATCTGTAACTTCTAAAATTGATATTGATTGGGCCGACTTCCAAGCTCAAGAGCTCACGAGGAGTGATGGAAGAGAGAGGGTTCAAAAAAATCAGAAAGCAACCCTAGTCATTAGATGAACTAAAATAAAGATATTTTGCATTAAATGCATTCTCATCTTTAAGCCATTTTTGGTAGCCCTTGGATGGGCATCTTCCCACAAGATTTCTCACTCCCCTCCCTTGGATATGAATCTTGAATTTCAAAACACTAGAAAGCTCATCATACTCCCCCATCAGGCATCCTAAGTCACTTCCTTGAAGATTAAAACTAATGGGGTTTTGCCAAAAGGCATCCCCCATGTCTCTCATCCACATCTCTCCATCCATGCTCAATAGCACCGCCCTCCATCCAACCCTTTATTCAACAAGCATAAAATAGATCTAATCCTTCACTTGGATAAGTCATCAATCCATGCCCCTTAGCTTAATTCAATCTCAACCCTTCACCAAGATTGAATCTTAGCCCTCCACTTAGTTTAGGATAGACATCATCCTAGCTTTCCACCTAGCAAACCCCTAAGCTCATATCAACCCTCCATGGCACCAATTTGGGGCTATAAATAGCCCCAAATTTGTGCAAGATAGGGTTGGCAATAAAAACCTTAATTTCTTAAGAGAAGAAGAGGAAGAAGAAAAATTAGCAAGTTTACATCAACCCTGGGTAAGGTAAGCCTAAACCCAAGTTCAATTCACCCCCTCATCAATATATATCAATTTCACATGCTGTAATGCTGTCCATTTCATGCCAGAGCTCTGCTCACCTGGGTTACATAGTGGAAGCTCAATAGCCTCTACTTGCTTCTATTTTTGACCAATTATCATGTTGAATTTATTGTGATTTTTGTAGAGGACTACTTGAGCCAAAATTTGACTATGTTAGACTAGACATATACATGATATTTCCAGATTTAATTCATGAATTTAGGAGCTATGAAAGGCCTTAAGATGGCCCCCCAAACAGACCCCTAAAATCGGGTCTTCTAAGACCTAGTTTTGGTGAATATTTTATGATTTTTGTTTGAATTTTATATACATAATCTGATGCTCAAATTTTTATATGATGTTCATACATATATCCAGTGCTAGCATGCTTAATTTTATAATTTTTACATAACCCTAAGGGCTTTAAAATCAAGAAATCCAGTTGTTGGATTTTCTCCCAGTAACTAACGCCTGATTAAAAATCAGGCATTGAACAAATAGGAGTCAAGAGAAAAATTAGGCGTTGAGATCTGAGACCCACCCAGGGAGCTCTGATTCTTCTCTAGCTTTGTCTCAAGGCATTTTTAACCTCTGAGAGTTACTCCTGTGCACATGCACCTCTGTGGACCCTTATTTTTGTCCCAACGCCTGAAAATGGATGGAAATTCAGGCGTTGGAGTGATTTTCAGGTATTAAGCCTGAGCTTAAAAATCATGTTTTTCAAAATTTTTCTAAGTGTGAGTCCATCCTAGGGTTTGTGTAAAGACCCTAAAGAAACCCCACCCTTCTGGGCCCCACTTTGGTGACCCAAAAACCTAAGTTGGCTGCTGGTTTAGCACCTAATGCCTGAATTTCCCATGAGTTAAAATTTAGGCGTTAGACCAAAAAATAGGCGTTAGGCCTGTAACAAATAATCATATGGCCTACTTTAGGAGATCATATCTCCATGTGACCTATATCTAGGACCCCTAGGGTTACACAGTGCAACCCTAGGAAACTTCCTTTAACCTAAACCATGGGTCCCACAATGTTGGGACCCACCAAACTTTCCCAAAAGATTGCACCAAGGTGCTGATCTGATCAGCTTTTCCAATGTCTGATTTTCACCCTGAATTAAACTTCAGGTGTTGAATTTTAAATAGGCTTTAAGTCTGTAAGACAAAAAAAAAAAAAAAAAAAAAAAAATTATTACCTTTGTTTTAATTATATTAGGGTTAAAACCTAACCCTAAAAAACCAACCAATAAGCCATTGAAAGGGGCCAA
>JAOXJP010090629.1:0-14690 GCA_025762735.1 Platanus orientalis | reverse complement strand
CCCCTTTTCTTAACTTTTTCTTTGTCTTCACAAACAAAACACAACCGCTCGCCCCCCCCCCCTCCCTAAAAAGAAAAAAAGGAACTAATGCTTTCTCAAGAAACAACTAATAATTGAGAACAAATTATTTAGTCAAATCCCTCTCAAACCCAACCACAGATTTTCTTCATTTACTTTCATTCAAATGATGAAAAATGATTTTGAAAGAAGAATATAATATAAAATATCACCCATTCCCACTTTTGTACCAACACGAATCCCTTTGGATTCCAATCTAATGGCTTTACATGCAACGGTGCATTGTGCATTACTTCCCTTTCAATAAGTTTGGCGGGTTAATCAACTCATAGGTCCAAATCAGCCAACCTAGGCAAAACACTTGGCCCTCAGAAGAAAATAATATCAATAATACATTTACACACAAGTTCCATACCGCCCTTGGGTGGTTAGAATTGTGTAATCAGTCATATTTCAGGTGCTTTCTGAGCTAATTTCTTTCATAGGCTGTGTGAAACATGGGAGGCATGATGGAAAGCTATCGTCATAAATTTATTCTATGTTTGAAATGCTAGAGGGGAAGCACCTCTTACTGATAGAAATAAGCTTAAATTGTACTCCAGCCAAAGGACATTATGCTTTAATACCAATATTTCACACGCATCACACACACACACACACACATACACACAAACACAGATTTTAACAGACGTGAGAATAAAATTTTCGTGTTATGGTGTGCTAATGAAAAACACTGTAAAATTGAGGTGCTTAAATTCCAATCTCAATCAGAGGAGAACCAGAACAGCTCAAGGATTTTTCTGTACCATACCTAAAAAGTACATTCTGGGTACTGTAGAATATGCAAATCTTGTCTTTGTCTCTAAGTTAAAGGAAACCTGTCTAGGTTTATTCTACTGTTTCTTTTTTTTTTTTTCTTTTTCTTTTTTATGGAACTTCAATTGTTTAATTTTTCACTCTTCAGATTCAGGGGGAAAAAAAGAGAGGAAAATTCGGACAATATTGCTGAATTGGATCGTCTATTGAACTCAAACCGTATCTACAGTGCTGTATATACTTCGATTTCTTTCAAGAGCACATGTAGAAAAAGAGAATGGGAGCAGTAGGCGTCTAAGGTAAATAGTGTATTTAATGATACCCACCATACCTTTCCTTAAGACAGCAACCTCACACAGGCTGCTTTTAGGCAAGGCAGGCTCTCATAGTCTCACCAACAAATTCAAATTAATAGGGATGACTTTTATTGGGTATGCGATGGATTAGATCCAGGTGCCACAACCAGTACCATAGGATCCTCTGAAAAAAAATTTACCCATTGGTTAGAAATCTTTTTGCTTAAGGATCATTTTTTTAAAGAAAGAAAAGGAAGAAGGAAAGAAAGAGATACAACGGTAATGCAGCCAGGTATGTATACCCTATGAAAAACAGTCGGATTGGAATCCTTAATCCAAGTGCATGTAACAATGAAGGAAGTAAATCCTCGAACGTATCTTGTAAAATAACTGAGATGAAAAAATTCCAAGCCAATGGCTTTCCACAGCCTTGGCTCTTGTCTACTCTACACCCATTTACCCTGCAATGACAAGAACTTCAAGAAGATGACGCTCTTGCGTACTTATTGAATAAAAACCGGAGGGCTTATCCTACACGGTGAAACATGAGTCTTACGTAAACATGCCTTACATCAGAAGCAAAGCCACGCATTAAAAAACGACATTAAAGTGGGGGAGAGAAGGTGAGAGCACGAGAGAGAGAGAGAGAGAGCACTTCAATTCTAACACCGCTTCCTCCTTTCTCGTCCATCAGTTGAAGACGGAGCAAGAAAAGAGAAAAGAGAGTGTAAATGGGGGACGAAGACGACCCACGGCTTTCCCTCCTTGAGAAACAACTCGAGGCTTCTCTAGAGAGGAACCGTTTGCTCGAAAAAGAGAACGAGCAACTGAAACAAGAGTTACTCCATCTAAAATCCCAAATCAACTCCATCAGAGCCCATAATTCTGATGGTAAATCTGCACTCTGGGCGAAGCAACAGACCTCCGTTGGCACTGGCAGCATCAATGCAAATGCATGGCAACAGAAGCCAACAGGTTATATCAACAACTCAGGAGAAACCCAAGTGGTGAACCTACCATGTCCAAGGCCAGACTCTCCAGAATTTCCAGTTACAAAGGAAAGACGGCCAAGAGTACCAAAGCCACCTCCCAGGCCTACTTCTGCTACTCCACCTCTATCACAGGTAAATGGAAGTAAAGCGCCACCGCCACCGCCGCCACCGCCACGTCGACCATCAAAATTGTTAGGTGGGTCAACAACCAAGGCAGTGCGGAGAGTGCCCGAAGTCATGGAATTCTACCGCTCACTTACTAGGAGAGACTCAAGGATGGACCACAGAACCAACCTTCCAGGGACACCAGGAGCTGCAAATTCTAGGGAAATGATCGGTGAAATAGAAAATCGATCCACATATCTCTTGGCTGTAAGTTTTTAGCTATTGATTGTTCCTTTTTTTCATCCTTGCCCCACTTCCAAAAGTTCTAGATTTATCTAAAAAGAAACACTTATGGGCAGATAAAGTCAGATGTGGAAACACAGGGAGAGTTTATTGGATTCTTGACAAAGGAGGTTGAGAATGCTGCATTCACAGAAATCTCTGACGTGGAGGCTTTCGTCAAATGGTTGGACGAGGAACTATCTTACCTTGTAGATGAGAGGGCTGTGCTCAAGCACTTTCCTCGGTGGCCTGAGCGGAAAGCAGATGCCCTGCGAGAAGCTGCATTTTGCTACAGAGATCTGAAGAACCTAGAATCCGAAATTTGGTCCTCACAGGACAACCATAAACAAGCCATTACCCTAACTCTGAAAAGGATTCAGGCGTTGCAGGACAGGTAAGCAGTAACAGTATGAACTTGAAAATCCTTACTAAAACAAAAGTGTATTGAACGATCAATAATCACATGCCTGCAGGTTGGAACGTAGTGTTCACAATACAGAGAAGATCAGAGAAAGTGCAAGCAAAAGATTCAGGGAGTTCAAGATCCCTTGGGAGTGGATGCTAGACACGGGCATGATTGGTCAGGTACGCATTAGATCCTATCCAACACATCTGATGAGCCAAACATTATTTATTATTTATTTTTTGGTCGAGGGGAGGGGGGGATCAGGCAGGAGAGTAGGATGAAGTTGTCCTAGCTAAGCCTGTTGTACACATGACAAACATCCAGGGGGGTAGAGACCAAGCATCTTACAACTACCACTGAATAGATCTAGCAAAAGATTGGGCCAACCAGATGACCAGATTCACTGCATACTTTTTGGACAATCAGAAAAGAAAAGCAAACATTCAGGGGAAAAAAAAAAAAGACTAGAGAAGACAATCAAACATCAAGAGGAGAAATGACCCTTAGAATCCAAATTTGCTGCAATCTTTTCTGACAATCACAAAAAGAAATGCCAACATTCTAAAAAGTCAGTGCCCAGTGCAGGTCCCATAACTGCGGGGTGCTGGGAGGGTTGGATCAGAGATAGACCTAACCTTACGTTTTTTTGCACAAATGACTGTTCACAAGACTCAAAGCCAAACCCGTGTTTTCACGCTGACAGCCCACATCACTACCATTGAACCAAAACAAAGACCTAAATGCAAACATTCAGCAAAATAATAAAAAAAGAGGGATCAGGTCACAGAAGAAATGACACAATCAAGAGGAGAAATGGATACAATCAAAAGGTTATGTTCAAATCTTCAACTGGGCCTTTTTGCCTGGAAACTAAAGTTCAACCAATTGAATCGCTTTCTATATCAATGCTCTTCTCAGTGGGACCAATCAAACGCTGGGTCTGAATATACCTCTCCAACCCTGGATGTGTTGCGCTTGTACAGCAGAGATAGGGAAAATAGCTTCTGCCCATCCACTTGTCAAGACATTAGTATTTTTTTTAACCTGATCCAAACCTGATGATTAGTCAAATACTAAAAAACCAACACCATACCACCGAAAGTACTAATTTTGAAATATTGACTGCAACTGCTTTCCTTTTTGTATTTGTCCAAAGCTGAAATTAAGCTCAATGAAGCTGGCCAAGGAATACATGAAACGGGTTATTAATGAATTGCAAACCAGTGAATGCCCACAAGAGGAAATTTTTATGCTCCAAGCAGTTCGATTTGCTTTCAGAGTGCACCAGGTATATTAATATGCCTCTCCTTTTTCTCTTCCCTTGGTGTCTCGTTACTAACCATTTGTTCTTCCAGTTTGCTGGAGGTTACGACACAGAGACCATGCTTGCATTTGAAGAACTACGGAAGCTGGGTGGAGATTTTCAGAACCAGCAACATATCGATGGCATACCCCATACATGTTAGAATACAAAACAACTGATGGTGTTGTATTAGCAGGTCACCAGCATGAAAGGCATTTGTAAACTAGCATCGTGGGATATGACATGTTGCCGTACTGGAGAAGATTCCAGATACGGAGAATTTAATTGCACAATGCGTCTACGACTGTGTCAAACGCTCGCTAATATGAAGGCACATATATGCAGTACGATGGAACTTCAAACTTCACTATCTGAGTTGGGATGAGAGTAGAGGAAGAGCATGAGAAGAGCCCATCTTACCCTTCCTCTGCTGTACAAATAGCACATATGCAGAAGGACTGGGACAGAATTTGATTGGTCCATCTAATATCTTGGCAAAAAGAATTGATCCAATTGAATGACCATATCCTATCTAAGTTTAATCTAAGAGCTTCTACTATACCCTTCATCATAAATTCTCTAGTAATTCAAATTAAGAAATATATAAAGTGGTTAAGATTTACAGGAGGCATTGTCAATTCAGTATATCATTTCCATTGAAGCTGATGTGTAACTAGTAACAGTAGGCAGAGCAACTGAGTCTCCCACTTCCATCAGATAGAAAGTAGATACCAAAATTTTGAATTAAAGAAACATAACAGAACGCAAAATAGATCCCTTTAATGGGGGTAGTGCGAGCCTTATTTTATTCAAGATTAACCTAAAATATATATGCAGTTCAAGTAGTTCAGGCCCGAGACTAATTCCAAATGAAGATTTGCCTCCATCTTCACATTTATGCATGGGGCAAACAGGGGTCGATCATCGGTATCCAAAAAATTAAAAAAAAAAGGTCTATCATTTCACAGCATAATCAATGCCTGTCAAGTGCACAATTAGTCTCAAGTCCTCATATAGAGCTCTTGTTGCCATGAATCGCATTCGGCTTTAACATGACACCCCTCCATAATATTGTGACTCCAAAGAATAGCTTAATGATGCTTCACATGATATTTAAAATACCACATAATGATGAATCAACAATAGAAAATTTTCTCCTCCAAGAACTTTTTTTTGATGATTCATCCATCCTTTGAAAAAATAAAAGGGAAAGAAAAAACTAATATGATGGAACAAATATAAAATATCTCAATAATTTGTGCCTAATCACCAAAAATCTATGTACTCAACCAAAATCAAAGCAATAAACAAAGTAAAAGGGTACCAATATGATGATTTGCATATCCAAGGTCAGACTAGCGCCTTAATAAGAGTCACTTGCGTTTTTCCAAGAGACTCCCTAAATGATTTGCAGATCCATCCATTTGTTTTTCTTGACACAAGAAATCTTGGAAATGGTTTTAGTTCCAAAACATATCTGCAAAATTTGTTTGACATGTTTTGTATTGCAAACCTGTCAACAATATGAATATCTGTTTCTGAATTTAACCATAAATGAGGGGGGCTCAAAACCTCTGATTTCTAAAAGTAAATCTTTTGAAAGGAATTATTGGCCAGCAACGACCAATCCTTCCATATATCTTGCACCAGAACCACATCTAAAGGAAGAAATCAAATATAATTTATTATTTTTTACCATTTTTTTTCAAAATTTCTTTGTTTAAGTTGTTTCTTTTTTTATGAAACGGATGAAGAACTTCATTAGAGAGGAAAAAGAGAACAAAGAGATTCACCAAAAGTGTACCAAGACAAAAGAAAAGAAAACAAAGGCCAAAACACAGAAGCTAACAAATGGACATAAAATTCTCCATAGACCACAAGGAGCACCACCTGTCAAAGTCATACACCTTTCAAATCAATAACCACTCATGAATGGAGTTGTAGATGAAGGCATGAAGATCATCAGAACTAGAGACTTTGTTTAAGCTGTTTTTTTATATATATGCAATAGATAGAGTGTAACCACATCAGATTTACAAATGTATGATGCAATTATCTTCACGCATTGAGATTTGGATTTACTAAGTGAAAATCTAAAAAGAATTAGAAAAAAAAACCTAAGATATGTAATGGGAAAAGCATTGCATAATTCTGTTTAGAAACCCACAAAAAATAGGTTTTAGTGAGAGCAGTAATTTTATTAAATTTTAAACCAAAAAAGACAGACTTATGGTTGAAAGATAAAGAATTTGGTAGTCTTAAATCAGGGTTTCGATCACATGTTGAGAACTATGGATAGAATTGATTTGTGTTTCAATTATATATTGGCTACTCTGGAGAAATTAAAGTCTGCCCTTTTGAGGCATACACCAAATTTGGCTACGACTCCAATTTTGAGCATAGTTGTTGACAAGAAGAAAGAAGACATGTCATGCACATCTTCCACTATTCTGCCCCATTCAATCATGCTAAGAATTGAGAAGATTCAAATTCGCATCAAAACCGGGAGAGACCCAAGTCAAAGGCACGATGCAAGGCAAGAAGAAGACATGCACTTGGCACATGCAAGAAGTCCATCTTAGGTCATCCACCACATTCATCATTTTTGTTGCGGAACCCAGAGAGTTCAACAATCAGCTGTGATGGAAAACGGTTGCGACAAAATTTGAGGCTGAATTTTTCCCCACCCCAGGAGAATGATGTAGCCAACTTTATGAGACTTTATGTACGTGCCTCTTCACAAGAGGACACAATTTAAAGTAATGTAAATTTTTGGGTTTTTTAGAGTTAAATGTGTTAGGAGGTCGAATGTGATTAGGCATAAATGCCAAAATTTTAGAAAGATTTTAAAGCCGCACAACAGCCAGTTTTTGACTCTTTCATGGGCTGTTATAAGGTTGCAATTGTGGGGCCACATGTGTTGGTCTTGCAGGCTATTTTTAGAGTTTGATTAGGAGTCAAAAGTCAAAATCTTGGGGCACATTTTGTCCTAGTCAAACAGCCCCATGAGTTGGCCTAGTTTAGGAGATTTAAAACAAATTCTTGTGGACCCAACAGCCATGGTCAAGTTGTGGCAAATTGGGATTCTTTTAAAGTAAAAGACTTTTATGTTTTAAAAAGTTTATTTTATTAGGAGTCTTCTATTCTTTTAGTAGTTGGTTGAGTTAGGAAAGTGATCAAATACAAGTCCTAGCATCTAGAAATATTTTAGAGTAGGATTCTTTCTTCTTCTTCTTTTTTTAATTTCATTGTAATACCTATTTAAAGGCACTTTCACGCATGGAATAAAATCAGAGAGAATATGATTTGAATTTAAGTGCAACACGTGTGGTGTTTAAGGGTTGCGACCCTAGGTATCCTTGGGTTGAGTCATGGACTCCCCAGTCCCCACCGCTTCCTCCTCTCAACCTCCCTCAAGCTAGGTAAACTCTTTTTCTCTCTTACCTCTACTCGACGCTTCATCTTCTTCTTTCTTTCTTATTTCCTTCATATCTCCTCCATATTCTTTGATGTCTCTGAAATTTTTAAGTTCAAGAGACCCATCAAGAGCTCATCTTACACCCACCCTTTCTTGAATCCTATACTTGTTTTCTGACCTTTTTTCTTCTTCCCTATTCTTTTCCCCATTGATTTCAGTACAAGAAATCATCCCTAATAGAAACTCTATACGCCAGTATGTTGCTGCTCTTGTTAGGGACTTTTAGTTCCCAATCTTGAAGCTTACGGCAACATCTAACACTCACCGAAACATACTCTGAAACTGTAGACTGAAAACCCATTCTTAACCACACTGTCAACCTCCTTTAAATTTCTGCATCTAACACTCACCGAAACATACTCTGAAACTGTAGACTTAAAACCCATTCTTAACCACACTGTCAACCTCCTTTAAATCCCTGTGTTTCAAGCCATACTCTGCCTCCAATCAGATTCCCTAAACACTGCTGTGCTGTCCCAGATTTAAACATGTTCAAATCAGTCCTTGTCTCAATCCACAAACCATCTTATTACCCGGCGGATTCCTCAGCCCTTTTATTGCATCCCTTAGCCAATTCAACAGCCTTAACTACCCTGGAATCCACCTCTTCATAAACCTATTTTCAGTCCCCTGATTGCCCCATTAATCAACCTCTTTATTAGCCAAACCAGCCTATGCTTTGACCTATTAAACCTACTGATTTACCTTGTTAACAGTCCTTCAAAACAGCCCTAAATTAGATCATTAACAGCAGATCAATAGACCCTTTCCTAGGCAGATCATGCTACATCAGAAGAAGGCAGGACAGAGGAAAAAAATTAAGTTTATGAACCATTCATAACATGATGTAACAGACTCTAGTTTATAGATACACTCAAATAAGTAGTAGAATCATGTGAATTTTCTCCACATAAATTGCATCAGCAGGTTCCTAGCAACGAAACATCTCAATGAATAATAGACACAATAGAAAATCTAATAGTATTCTACCATGGAAATGTAGATGACTATTTAAGAAGAAAGAATTAAGGGGGCTTAGAGCCATAGAATCCTAATTATATCATACTAGAATCCTGACATTAGATGAGTATTTACCATGGAAAACCTAATAGTATTCTACCATGGAAATGTAGACAAGTATTTAAGAAGGATAAAGAGGGTTTAGGGCCATAGAACCCTAATTATATCACAGTATCACACTAGAATCCTGGCATTGTACCTTCTACACCTAAATGTGAGGTCAATTCAGGAAATGTGTTGGTATAAAAGGTGTCAAAAGGAATTGCAAGGGCACTTCTGACTCACTCTTGTAATGGATTTTCAAAGGATTTCTCGACATCAAAAGAGAATACCATTTCTTCTCATCAAGCATTGATTCATGATCTTTACTCCTCCCAAAAATCCAAATGAACTATCTTCATTTATTAATTGATAATTATAATTGGTTCTGGAACATGAAATACCAACAACCTCATAGTTGCAGGCCCCTGATTTACATTTTTGATGAAAAATATAAATCACAAAAAGTACCAGTAACAACTGATACAGTGGAAAAGAAGAAACATAAGTAAAACTACCCTCACTAACATCAAGACAACCATCCAAACATTTAGTAATCATTTCCAACCAGCAACCCTTGAAACAAATTAAAAAAAAACACAGTTTACAACACTCCAGACAACCACGAGAACTAGATTAAAAACAAAGTTTATAGTGATCATGTCAACTCTGGGTACATAAAAACCCTAAGAAAATCCAAACGCACAACCCTAAAACTCGCATAATCAAGATTTTTTCTTCTTAGCAATGCATGATAGAGAAAATTAAATTAGACACAAATTGCATCCATATCGCGTATTCATCAACATCATCAGAAGCAAGCATCATTGGAGACTGGAGCTAAATAAGTAGAACAAAATCACATTACCAACTAATAGGGTTTTCAGAAAATTAAAGCCACCAAATTTATCAAAACATTAAACCTAATACACAACCCACTGTTTCACCCTCGCTAATCCAAAAGGAGGGAAAATAAAAAAGCAAAACAACTCCGAAGAGCGAAACCGCCATGAGCAGACCTTGTGTTCTATTTTGATCTCTGCCTCATCTTTCGGCGCTTTCTCTTCAACCTCCTCATGCGCTTCTTCTTCCACTGTAAATCCAAAACACAACAAGCAAACGAGGTGACAATCTAGTTAATCGTTATCACAACGGAGTAACAGAGAAACTATTAAACATGAAGCTCCAAATTGAATTTGTGAAGATGAAGAAACCGAAAGATTGAAAATCGACAGAGAAAAAAATGTTCAGGGCCTTGCTCCAACCTTGGCTCTCATGGTGAGACTATTCGAAAATCCTTTCGCTTGCGCTTCCTTCCTGCAAGAGCCTTGTCGATCTGAAATCCGAAGAGACGACTGCGAAGAGGCGAGGGAAATAGGCAAGGGAGTTATAATATATTTATACAAAACCCTAGTTGGTTATCAGAGATCGCCTCGAGTTCGAATCCTTTCGATACTCTAACGCATAATAGAAAGCGGACCGGAAATTGAACCGCGAAGTCATTCGGGACCTGTTTTCAACCGCTCCGGATTTAGTAGGACAACTTGCAGTGCCTAAAGAGAGAATGACATTAGGGCCGACACATCATTGCCAAAAAGTGAAAAGCATCCCACTTTTTCACCGATGATGTATCAGCCCTAATGTCATTCATACTTTAGGCACTCTGCAAGTAATCCTACCAAATCCCACCATGTTTTCAACATTTTTTTTTGGTGAGATTCCTTGTGAATGGGGTGGGCATGGGCCGGGTAGGCCCAGGCCCAGCCCCATAGTTATAGTTTGGGTTTGGGCTGGGGCTTGGACCCATAAATTTTTAATAAACTTAAACCCTAATTAATTGATCGGGCCTCAAGGCAGCCCATGAAAAAAAAATTATGATGAGATATAGGTTTAAACTCTAAACCAATCATGTAATAACTAATGATTTAACTAATAACATGTTTGGAAGCCATTGGTAATGTACTCATTTCAGTTGAGTTTCTTAAAGCATTTGTAGCCATGAGGTGATGGTTTGTAATGAATTCATTCAAATTTATACTAATTTGTTAACTACAATTAGTAATGAATCATCTTAGGTTTTTCTATAAAATGAAATGACTGAGATTATCAAACACAAGTCGGTGCAAATCTGAATGAGTTCATTACAAACCATCCCATTGTGGATATAAAAGCCTTGAGAAACTCAAATGAAATTATTACATTATAGGTGGCTGCCAAACACAGTCTAATTGAACTACAAAATTTTATTAGTTTTAAAAAACATAGAAAACTATATATTTAAATTCCATGGATTGTTTATTTTAAAAATAGTAGTGAAGGAACCCTTGCAAGCCTTGGCATCACATAAAATCAATAAAATACAAAAATAAATAATTGTTTAAAAAGACGATGAAAAAAATAATTAAACAACTATATAAATTTTTATTCAATTAATATCTATTAAAAATGAGAAATATTAGATAGACGGTTTGTTAAGAGAGATCTAGAAAGAAATTAATACGTTTGAATTATAGAGATTATATGATTTTTTGTCTAAACAAAAATAAAGTAGAAAATGAAATCAAGAAAGAGAGAGAAGTGCATACTTATTGGTTTTCACCAATAAATAAGTCTTTAGATTTTATTTTATTTTTGGTTCAATAGAATAATGTAGTCTGAGAGGGATGGAGAGGAGACAAGGACGACATTGTATGGAAGAAAAGATGGTGTATACGTATAAAGTAATTTAAATTGAATTTAAAAAAAGAAACAGAGTAAATGACGTGACTATCTTTGAAGAAGGGACAAAATACCTAATATTGTTTTAATTAGAAAATGTTACATAAAAAGTGTATTTAAACAAAGAATAGACCGAAAATTTAGGAGATATTGAGAGTTTTAAGGAGTTGCGTTGGAAAGGTTGACGTGGAATTTCAAAAATTCTAGATAAACTACCTTCTTTACGAAACAACTTGAAATAAGGAGCAAAATGGGGTCCACATGGCCTTTTAAAATGAAAGGAAGAAATGAATGCTAACCGTAGAGGGGGCTACCCCCTTTGCTTTAGTGTAATAGAAAGATTGATTTTCACTAGGACTTGAACCTAATACTTATTGTAAAAAAACATTTTTATCAACTAAGCTATGTAATATTGGTAATTTTTAAATACTGAATATATTATATATGTAAAAGTTCGGGCCTCGAGCTAGGCCCGGGCCGGGCTGAGGTAAGCCCAAGCCCGGCCCTAAATAAAAAGTGCATGCCTCGAGTCGGGCCTAGCTTGGGTTGAGCTTTTTCAGGCCAATTTTAGGGCAAGCTCGAGTTGGCCAGGCCCATGCCCATCCCTAAGGATTAGGCGATTAGCTACTAGTGGTGCCTCAAATGTAAATTCATTAGGCCATTTAGGAGTGGACTGTGAGTGTTGTCCATAGGATACAACCATAGGATATGAACCTCTTATATAGGAATTGTTAGGATTGATGGAGGGTCAACTTCTAGATTGGTAGTCAAATGCCACTGGGATAAAAGATTCCAATACAACTGTTTGTGTGCAAATAGTATGACTATTATATTGTAGTCTATCCTATATGTAGGATTAAATGTCTCAATCCAACGGTTTTAAATTAAGGATATATATAACCTTTACCGTGTCATTCCAAATACCTCAAACTTCGTAGTTGCTCATTCTTAACTGTTAGTTGTAGAATAAAACTAAAATTTGATTTATTTTTTGGTAGGGAAAACAATTAGTGGTCAACGGCTCATACATCCAGTGGCCAGCATTGAGAGGTAGGTCAACCTTTTCAACCTTGAGATCATGTTGATGCAAAGGCATCATTTGTTAAATCCATGGACAAAGTGTGGAAGAAGCTCCAACAAGTCAAGCCTTGAAGATCAAGACTCAAGCCGCACTACAACTTTCAAGAAGGTAATGGCATGCATGTAGCTTCATAGGGATCATGTAGTAAGACCCTAGGCATGTCCACACACATGGTTGAATGCCCCAAATTGATCCCAAGAGGATATGGACCTCCCCAAGATGTAGACAGTAGTGTAATTACATAATTCACTGTGTATGACCGATCACAAACCCCATGATTGATCACAATGGAGAATCCAAACTTGTGATCGATCACAAAGCCTATGATCGATCACACTCAGAGTTTTTGACCTCCCGAGGATTAGGCCCCTTCTCTATGACTGATCACAACCTAGGTCCTAACAGCCTTGTAATTGATAATAAAGTCTATGATCGATAATGGCATGGTTGTGACTTAAAGTGGGGCCCACACCACTCGACACTCCTCGAGCATATTTTGAGAGTTATGAAAAAATGATCCATGATCAATCACAAACCCCATGATTGATCACGGATCTGGCTTTTTAGGAGTCTGTCAAAACTCTATTTTGAATGTATGGCTAGTTTCTCTTGCCCATTTAAAAAAAATTTCAATCCAAGGATTATGAGTCTTTTCCATTCTCTATATAAGGAAATGTTTCCCATTAGGGTAAGATAATTGAAGAGAGTGTTATTTGTTTTACTAAAAAGAGCCTCCAAGGGTGAGAAACCTTATTCCTCCATTGCTTGAGTTCTAAGCTTGAAAGTTTATCAAAAAAATCTCTCTTGGTTCCCTTTTAACTCATATTAGCTAACATCTACTTGAGATGTATGGTTTGGGTTATCTCTTGAGGAAACCCTCTTTGTGCTTAGCCTAGCTTAAGAAGCTTTAGTGTCATAGCTTGAAGAAGAAGTGAGTGTATAAGACAAACCAGTTCAACAAGGAGCACTCTCACATGTGGTAAGAACAGCAACATCAACCAACTTAGTGGTAATTGTTGCTATTTATTTTGCATTTATTTGCATATTCATTCATCATCCTTTGTTTTGCTTCTACCAGAGACACCGAAAGCTTTACTACATCCGTCAGAGACACCGGAAGTAGTGCACACTCGTCGGAGACACCGAGTGTTGTTGAGTAGCTTGCTTGTAAGCAAGTAGTAAGGTTTTATATGTTGACCTAGGTTGTATGTGACAATTTAAATAAAATATACCTAAGCTTATAGTGAGCTTTAGAAGAGTGGACGTAGGCCTTAGTGCCGAACCACTATAAATCTTGTGTTGTAGATTGATTGTATGATTGCTTGTCTCTCTTACTTGTTCTCATATTTTCTATAGCTTGTTACGTATTTGTTTCAATGCTTGAGTAGCACTTTGATGCACACACTCACATAAAGAAAATTAAAATCAATCCCAACATTGGCAAGAAAGGGTAGAATAAATTTGATATCTTATTCACCCTCTCTAGGATAATATTAGAGACATTTCAATTGATATCAGAGTCTAGGTTACTCAAATAGGGCATAACAATCCAAGTAAGGTCCTAGAAAAAATCCTAGATGGCTATCCATTAGCACTCCTCCATTTTTCAATGGAACGGATTATGGTTATTAGAAATCTCGGATGGAGATATTCCTAAATGCTTATGACTATAGGCTGTGGAGTATGATTGTTGATGGCTACACACAACCCGACACGCCTAGAAGTGAGTGGACTCTCGCCGAGTCGGATGCTCACAAGTTGAACTTTAGGGCATTGAATGCCATAGCTAGTCATCTAGCCCTAGATGAGTTTAGGATAATAGCTCATCTCAAGATGGCAAAGGAAGCATGGAAGCTTCTCTCGGTTACCCATGAGGGTACAAGTGCCGTAAAGATGTCTAAGCTTCAAATGTACACAGCACAACTTGAAGCATTACAAATGGAGGATGATGAAGATATCTCTCAATTCAATGCCAAGTTATCAAACTTGGTAAATATCATGAGTAGTCTAGGTGAGGACATTCCCGAGTCCAAAGTGGTGAGAAAAGTGCTTTGATCACTACCTAAAAGGTTTAGGCCTAAGGTCACCGCTATAGAGGAGAGCAAAGACCTAGAAGTCATGAAGTTAGAGGAGTTG
>JAOXJP010090619.1:0-14690 GCA_025762735.1 Platanus orientalis | reverse complement strand
GCTTGGACGCAAGAGAAGGAAAGACTCATTGAGGATAACAAGAAGTTGTCCAACAAGGCTCTTGAGCTAGAGGAGAAGCTCAAAACCTTGGAAAAAGGAAAGAATGAGTCCGATGATGAACACTCACTCATCCTTAAGCTTGAAGACCAAGTCAAGACACTAAATGAGAGGATCAAGGCTCTCAACTTGAGTTATACTCAACTCACAAGGAAGTCCCTTGATTACCTCAAGCAAATCAAGAAACTTGAAAAAGATAAGAGGAAGAACATCTTAATGTTTGCTCAAGGTAATAACAAGTTTAAGAGGATGCTCAAAATGGGCAAAGAGCATGGTGATAGATCCGGTTTGGGTTATTCCGATGATGTAGCTTCCACATCCACCCATAAACCCAAGAGTGGCTTTGTAAAAGCCAAATGATCCACTCAACCACCTCTACAACCCTCATGCAAGGGAAAAGAAAAGGTGGAGCCTTCTAGACCTTACAAAAGGTCTAACAAGGTGAAGAACACTTCTACCTCATTCAAAGGTAAAACACCAATGAGGTAAGGTAGAGAGTGGGAGAGGTCCATGCAACATCAGTCAAGGATCTATGCTCAAGTGGTTAGAAGTAGACCACAAGCCAACCAAGCATCTTCTTCCAAAGGAGCTCAAGGGTTGAGCAAACCATATTCCTATGCCAAGGAGGTATGGAACAAAGTCCAAGAAAAAAGGACTTCTACTTATGGAGGAACTCAAGTGAAAGCTTCCACTTCTCAGAAGACTAGGCCACAACCTAGTCAAAGTAGAAATCCTAGTAGAGGCACTCAATCCTTCTACAATGAACCATCTAGAAGGAAAACAATGCAATCCCAAGCACCATGAAGACCCACATTTTCTTGCTACTATTGTGGCTTGGAAGGGCATATAAAGAGGGATTGTGGAAAAAGGGTCAATGACATCAAATCTTAAAGAATGCAAACAAAGAAATCATCAAATGGGAAGGATGTCAAGAGAAGAAACTATTTTCAAAATATTGAAAATATGAACCTTCAAAGGAAGAAGGATCTAGCCCAACAAAGTACCAAAAGACAAGCATCTAAACCTTCCAAGGTTAAGAGAGTTTGAGTTAGAAAGAATGATCTAAAGTGCTTGGTCATCTACATTGCACTAAGAGCTAGAAACTCATCAAGGTGGTACCTTGATATTGGGTGTTCTAGGCATATATCCAGTGAGAGAGAGCTTTTCACAAAGCTAAAGGAAGCACAAGGAGGATATGTCACTTTTGGTGATGAAAACACAGCCAAAATCCTTGGAGTAGGAACAATTGAAGCCCCAACATTTCTCAACTCACTGAAGCACTTTATGTACAAGGGCTTAAGCATAACTTGATAAGCATTAGTCAAATATGCGACAAAGGGTACAAAGTACAATTTGGGAAAGATAGATGTGTGATCAAGGATCATGATGAGTACAACATCCTAGCTGAAGGAGTAAGGACAAGTGACAATTGTTATGCCATTGATTCTCATTCACAAAAAGAGGACACTTGTCTTTTGTCCCAAAAGGATAAGATCAATCTTTGGCATTAAAGCTTAGGTCATATCAACTTTAGAGACCTTGCAAGACTTAGCAAGAGAGGGATAGTCAAGGACCTTCCCAAGCTAAGTAAGGTTGACAACCCTATATGCAAGAGTTGTCAAATGGGGAAACAAATTAGAGTCTCTCACAAAAAGGTTACATCCATTGGGACTACTAGACCCCTAAAAATTCTTCATATGGGCTTGGATGCCATTTAAGGTGTTGTAGTTGGTTGCAAACATCAAAGGGGAGCATCAAGATCCTCATTAGAGAGGGATGAAGGGTTCACTAGGGATTTGAAATTCAAAGCTTTGATCCAAGGGTGGGTGATGGGGGTGCACCTAAAAAGATTCCAATCCAAAGGATATCATTTTTGTCCTTAAGGTGTGAATGCATTAATTTCCATTAATGAACTAAAACCCTAAAGTTTTGGCTGATTAATGTGCAATGTTACTTTTTGAAAATTTTGACCCCAATAGTGTGCAATCCACTTCTTTAAGATACCAGGCTCAAAAAGTTACAAACTCAGTGTTTGGTTTAAATGCACGAACATTTCGGTCGCAATGGATTAGTCAAAACCAAATTACAATAAGGGTAAAGGGTGAAATCAAGGTTTTTCTGACCTGAAAAGCACTCAAATAGATTTTAGAAGGGAAAGAAGGTAAAATTGATCTTAAAAATCCTTGGATGAAAGATGGCCCTTGGTCCAGGTGAGCCATAGCCTCTAATTATGCTAAATTACGACGCTCGTGCAAGAAACTGTGCCAAAGATACCCTTTTGGGTTCATAGGGAATTCTTGATTGGAAATGTTCTCATATTTTCTGTATGTTTCATCCATGAGCCATGTTTGGGGGATTTGAAGCTTAAGGAGTCCCCAAGCTATAAGAACTGATAGATTAACCACTGGATTCTCAGGCAGTTACCGAGGGATTTTTGAATTAGGGTCACTTGGAGAGATAGAGTTTCTATAGTTACCTGAAGGCTAATGGAATTAGGCTGCCATATATCCTCCAATGCTCAAGTTTGTGAAATGATATTTTGAAGGCAGAGAAGAAACTAAGAAAATGAGCTTGACCTTGCTGCATTCTGAATGCGAGAGAATTCCTGAAGACATTCTGTGTGCCAAATACAGACTAAAAGTGCTTTATCCTAGCTTGAGCAAAAATGATGGTTAGGAATACAAAGTTTCTAGAATTTAATGAAAATTTGATACTTTGGAAGCCTTGTAATTACTAAGAAATAGCCACTGACAAACTGAATTTTTGAGTTCGGGTGAATTCCCGGGGGTTGGTTAAGTACATGATTTTTTGCCCTAATCTATTTTACCTTTTTAGAGTAATTGAAGGAATCTGAGTAGATAAGTCCTGTAAAAGCTTATGTTCTTGAGGCGGTTTTTTAAGGGTCTGGTGATTTTGAAGAGATGGACACCAACTAGTCTTTAATTTGGACACCTAGGGAACATGTTGGCTCCATATGAGTGAAATGCAGCTAAAATAGCCTTTTGACCCCTTGGGAAAGATTTGAGATTCCACAGGTTTGATATTTCGAATTTCTTTTTTTAGACCTGAAGATTTGAAGCTAAGGCCAAGACTAAGAGACGGCGATCAACCTTTCTGGATTCAAAGATCAGATACATCTTTGAGAGCTTTTTCAGGGGTTATTTCTTGGTTAGGGTTATCACAAGTTAAGAAATTGGTTATTACCAGTCTCGAGGAATACCTATTTTATGATGACGAAGAAGCAAGGATGTATTTCCAAGGGTAAATTCTTGAAGCCAAAAGGGTAAAATGGTAATTTTTCACCTACGAGAAAAAAAAATGTAAAAATTCTTCATGATAGGAAGGATTATATAAGCAGGAGAATTAGGGTGATATGAGTGGTAGATAGTGAGTTTTGGGCTTTTGAAGGCAAAAGTTTGAAGGCAAAAGGGTAAAGTGGTAATTTTTCTGTCTATGAGGGAAGGCTAATGGAGGCAAAAAAAATTGCAGATGACATGAGTGGAACTCTTAAATGTGGACCCTCAAAGTCCTATTGATCCTTTTGTGAGAATTAGGGTTTGTCTTAGAAATGTGTATTTGGGCTGTAATGAGGTGTTTTGACTGATTCATTTGCGACCAAAATATCTGGAAAGACTTCTTAGGGAATGCCAAACCTCCTAGAGTCCAGGTTTGTTCTTCTTATACCGAAGGTGCTTAGAGTCTTGATGCCTAAATGTTGTTGTGCTGATCTTTGTCCATTTAATGGTTTGAGTCAAAATTTGGGTGTTAATAGATGTGATCCAATGAAATAATGATAAGCATGCAGTATGAAGTTAAGTGTGTGCCAAGTGAGACTGTTAATTTAGGATTTAAGTTTTAGTGTTTACACTCCCCCTAAGTGTATACTCCCCCTATATGTGAAAGTGACTCCCCCTCACTTTCACATCTTATAACAACTCAATTAGTGGATTTGAACTATTCCTCCCCCTCTTTAGTAAGAATTGACAAGATATGAAATAAGCAAATCAAAAGCCAATAAGATAAGAGAAATTAAGCACAAACCACTGTATCAATAAGATATAAATATACCTCAAGCTCAAGCTCTTGAGGCTACAAAGAACGAGAAACGAGGGGACTCCCCTGGACATGGAAATACATAGAACACTATCCTCAAACACCTAATAATCCCTTAATTTGACCTTAATCATAAGACTCTCTCTGCTTATGTATTCTCCATATACATAGCACCCGAAGAACCAATACTCCTAAGCTTACTCCCTCATAAGCTCGAAATCTCTCCCCATATTTTCATGGTCTACTTCTCCCCCTATTTTGTCATAAAAAAAGAGGTCATAAGAAGAACTACATGTATCCAACATAGATAGAAAGTATATGTAAACACAAATACAAGAACCAAAAAAAGAACTCCCATGAATAGATAAAAATAAATAGTACTTGAGTGAAAGAGGGGATCTATACTCAGGTAGCTACAATATAACCATCGTGATCACATGCTTTGGTAATCCACAAAGATATGGAATTTTGCTTTTGACAACACCTAAGTCCAAATTCGATACTAGATCCTAGGAAAATTTTGCCTAATTTAGAAATATACCTTTAGGTGTTTGTCGGATCTGTAATCCAAGGAAGAATTGTAATTCTCCCTCCATACTCATAAATTTGTGCAATTAGCATGTGACCATCCTTCTACTTGATAAAGAGAGTTTTGTGCACACTCCTATCAAAGTGATGATCCATCAAGAACCTAAGTAGTCTCTCATACCAGGTTCTTGGGGCTTGCTTCAACCCATATAATGCATTCTAAAATCTATACACATATGTTGACATAGGAGGGTCCACAAATCTCTCAGATTCCTTTATGTATACTTCTTCTTGAAGTACACCTTTCAAGAAGGCACTGTTTACATCCATTTGATATGATTCGAACTTAAGATAGCATACAATAGATAGTAAAGGACAATTAAATCTGGATAGACTCTAGCCTAGCCATATGAGCAAATGACTCCTTAAGGTCTATGCCTCCTATCTAAGCATACCTGTTGGCTAGAAGTTTAACCTTGTTCATAGTCACCGTGCCATGATCGTCTTGTTTAATTCTAAATATTAAATTTGTTCTGATGATGTTCTTGTTAGAAAGTCTCTTAGTTAGGAACCATACATCATTCCTCTTAATTTAGTTGAGCTTCTATTGCATGGCATTAATCCAATCTGGATCATCTAGACACTCTTCTACTTTCTTGGGTTCTATCTTGGAGGTGAAACAATGATGGCATAGGATGTTTCCGATTTTCCTTCTTGTTATCACTTTATCCTTTGGATCACCAAGGATATCATTTGGTGATAATCTTTTTGTGATCATTTTCTCCTTAGGATGAGGTTGGCCTTCATCATCCTCGGAGCTTTGTTGTGATGAGAGTTCATCTTTATCCTTTCTCATCACGTCAATCCAAGAACTTGTGGTTCTCCAATTTCTTTCCAATGTCGAGTCGAATGCACTTGATGGGGAGGTCCTTTTCAATTTGAATTCTTTTTCAAATGTTCAATAATTCAATATTGAAGGTCTCAGGTTTTTCTCTTAGGAATATTACCCAAGTAAAACGTGAGAAATCATCCACCACTACCATAAAGTATTTCTTACCCCTTGGACTCTCCGTTCTTGTTGGACTGGCTAAGTCCATGTAGAGAAGTTTCTAGAGGCCCAAATATCCATTTTTGGTTTGTCTTGCTATGAGGGGCTCTAACTTATTTGCCCATTTGACAACATTTACACATAGGATTGTCAACTTGAGTCAACCTAGGCAAACCTTAGACTATTTCTTTCTTACTTAGCCTAGATAGGTTTATAAAGTTTCTATGACCTAACCTTTGATGCCAAAGATTAGTCTCATCCTTTTGAGACATACGACAAGCATCCAACTCATGCTTGCTAGGTTCTATGAAAAAGCACGTGTTGCTTGTCCTTAACCCTTTGACAAGGATTTCATCACTTCTCTTGTCCTTAATCTCACACCTATCATTCATAGAGTGTGCACCATAGCCTTTTATCACAAATTTGGGTTACGCTAATTAGATTGTGCTTTAGGCCTTGCACAAATAAGATATTTGTGAGTGTGTGAATATTGAAAACCTCTATGGTTCCCTTGCCAATGATCTTGGCAATGTCTCGGTCACCAAAAGTGACATTCCCACCTTGAGTTTTATCAAGATTGACAAATAATGACCTATCCTGGTCATGTCTCTAGAGAACCCACATTCAAGGTACCATCTTGTGGTGCTCCCGGCTTTTAAAGATGTACAAATAACTAAGCATTTTAGCTCATCCCTCTTAACCCATATTTTTCTTAAAATCTTTTCCTTTTTATGTTTTGTAGATGAGCTAGATCCTTCTTCTTTTGAAGGTTTCTGTTTTCAACACTTTGAAAATAGATTCTCTTGTTGACATTTTTCCCATTAAAAGTTTTCTTGAAGTTTAGTGTTTTTAGGTTTTAATGTCATTCATCATCTTTCTACAATCACATTTCATGTGTCCTTCTAGACAACAATAGTAGCATGAAAATCTTGGTCTTCTAGGGACATATGGTTGTGATTGTTTCCTCATAGTTATTTAAGCATGAGAGGGTGATTGAGTTCTTCTAGGATCATTGGATTAGAAATGTTTCATCCCAGAAGATAGAGTATGAGAGGATTGGGGGGTTCTTCTAGCTTACCCTTTAAGATTTCTAGAAGAAGAGGTTTTTTCTAGAAATCCTTTAGAGGAGGAAGCCTTATTGGCTTGAAAGCTATTTCATACCACTTTGGCATAAGAATAAGGTTGAGATTTCGATTTCCCAAAAATCTCACCTTGCTTTAAGGGTGTCTTGCCCTTAAATGAAATGTTTTCCTTCTTTTTACCCCACAAGACCTTTGTGATGGTCCTTAAGAAGACACTTTCACCTTACCCTTATAGGAGGGCATTAGTTTTTCCCTTGGGTTTCACAAAGACATCCTTAGTCTTTTGTGAAAAGGAAGTATGATTGACATTGGAATTATTTTCAAGTCCTCTCATGTTCCCATGGTTTCTTTCCATAAAAAGCATCTTCTCACATTTGTCATTTCGTTGCGTTAACATGGAAAGTGACTTCCTCTTGTCCTCCTCAAGCTCTTTGATTTTCTTGAGATACTCTAAGGACTCCCTCCAATTCCATATCTCTAATGAGGTTTTCCTTCCTCATAATTCTTTCTCCCTAAATTTGTTATTATGAATTGACAATGGGAAAAACATAGGTGGACCAAGTGATCTCGATAAACATATAAGTTCGAGATAGGAATTATCCATAATAGACATGCTAGTCATCTATTATGGATTAAGATCAATGACCATTGCATAGATATACATGTTAGAACAGATTTCAAGCATTGAAGCATAAGAATATGCATGGTAGGTCATAGAGCCATAAGTGACATATAAGGACATATCAATCAAGATCAATATGTCACTAGTGATCTAATGATGTACATAATTAGGCATAAGATCACTAAAAATAGTCTAAAGATGTGCTTCTATGGAACACACATGATCCAAGTGTACTAAGGTGACTTGGACATAGATATAGGAGCATGTCACTCAAGAGAAACACCATCATGATCCATATGATAAACAATTAGGCATAATAGACCATGAATAGTCAAATGTACACATCTTAGGCTAATTTTCAATATGCTTTTAAGATTTTGAGTTGTATTTGCTCAAGTAATGGAATCCAAGTATGTGAATTAAAATTTACCTAGTATGGCTCCACACATGCATGGGACAATTGACACTTTTATTTTCCTTTGGTCAATTGATCTTCACAGATGATCAACACCTTTTATGCTTCCCTATCAAGGTGTTCAATCAAAGTTGATGCCACTCACCTAGACATATTCCTTGACTGCTAATTTGGCTTTGTTCCCTAGCCAAGATCATCTAAATAGCTTTTTATGATCTTTTTAATATCATTCCTTTAGGATTCTTTCAATCATACTTGTAGGGCTTAGATCCAATCCGGATCATCTAAAGCCCTCTTTCCGATGACCTCTATCGGGTCATCTCCATTGTCAATATATTATCTTGACATGCTCTCATTCCAAAATAGGATGTGAACTCATCTATCTTCACCCAAATCTTTTTTATCCATTTTTCTTAGATCTTGATCTCTCTTAGGTGAATCATTTTCTTTTATTTTGAAAATGATATTTGGGTTCTAAAAATTGATTTTTCCTTTTTAGATTTCTTGCATTTTGAGACTTTTGAGAATATATTTGGTTTATTCTTCTAGACTCTTGAGGACTTTGAGAATACAAGTCCCTTTGTCTCTTGGTGCAGCTAAATCTTATATGGCTATCCAATCCACAATAGTGACATGTGATTGGAGGTCTTCTAAAAGTTGAGCCAAACTTCTAAAGGTTGAGTCATAGCCTATTAATAGTCTAGGTACTTCCTTTCTTCTTCCATGATGAGTAAGAGTTTTGTTATTGACAAAAGATCATCTTCTACAATACATCACGGCTTGTGGGAAGACATTGACTTTACTTTTACCTTTTGCAAAGGCATTCTTTATTCCCTTTTTGAAGGTAGAAGATTAGGTATTTATGGAGCTAAATCCCAATCCTTTTCTATCACCACCTTCTTTACCCTTTGTCAACATTTTCTCTAATTTTTCACAACCTTGGGCAAGGAAGCTAAGAGATTTCCTATTTTGCTCATCAAGTTCTTTTATTTTAATTGAGTAGCTCATTGTTTCTTACATTGAGCTTAGAGCAAATAAGTTCAAAACTTTTTTTGTTCTTTTCTAGAGATTTGACTTTTTGTTCAAGTTCTAAAGTTTTGTTGGATAAGATTTCATTGTCCTTAACTAATTTCCTCTTTTCAATATTCATATTTATTTTTTCTAGTTTGCGGAATGTTTTTGCCTCACTTAGTCTCTTTTCTAGGAGATTTATATTGTCTTTTTAAGCTTTGATGCTCTTCTCTTAGGTTGAAAGCCAAAGACCTCAATTCTAGCTCTCTTATTCTTTTATTTAGTTCTTCATTTTCATTTGAGATATTACAATTTATTTTAAGTAGCTCATCCTTCTAAACTAGGTATTTAGATTGATTTTCCTCAATCTCATGAGGGAGATTCTAAGGAGTGAGTTTATCATTTTAGCTCTATTTCTAACTCTTTTAAATATTCATTTTCTTGAGTTAGGCTTGTGTTTTCCCTTTTTAAGCACTTGATGATCTTGGCTAACTCTATGTTTTCCTCATAGAATTTGTTGAAGGCTTCTTAGATGTCCTCCTCATCCTCACCACTTCCAAATTCACTTTCATCATGTGAATCCTTAGGAGTACCAAAAGTCACAAGAACTTTGGACCCAAGTGAGGTGCTTTCCTCACTAAGCAATATTTCATCTCTTAATGAAATTGAGACACTCTTATGGGTCTTCTCAATAAGATCCCATGCTTCTTTGGCGGTTCTCAATGCGCCAATTCTATAGAGTTCATCCGAACTAAGGGCTCAACGGATGGAATTTAGTGCCTTGAGATTTGCACTAGAAGCCTCCAATCGGATCTTTTCCACTTACTTTTAGGAGTGGAGGGTTTAGTGTAGCCTTCCACTATACAACTCCAACCTCTATAGTCCATGGCATTTAAGAAAATCTCCATACGAGATTTCTAAAAGCCATAATCACTTCCATTGTAGAATGGAGGTGTACAGACCGACATACTAGACTCTTCCTTGGCCATCTAAGGATTCTCTAGTTGTCTAGTTTTCTTCTAAGATTTCTTTATAAGATCTAACTCGGGATGCTAAGCCCTATATGAGCGACCTAGGCTCTGATACCAATTAAAATTCCTAAGTGGGTAATCCTAGAGGGGGGTGAATAGGATTTCTAAATTTCTTTAACCCCTTTAGAGATGTTTGGATTGATTTTAATTCAATTTTAGTATTCTTAGAATCAAACCAAGTGTGTGTGTGCTACAAAGTGTCTACTTAAGAATATATTTAAACACATGGAATGTAAGAGTAGCTACAAGCTTAATAGTAAAGAGACAAGCAATCACACAATTAATCCACAACACAAGACTTATAGTGGTTCGGCCACACCGGGGCCTACATCCACTTTCAACTACTTAATTTTATTAATTAATCTATTACAATGATTACAAGGTAATGAGCAAACCTTAATTTATTTGCTTGGTGTCTCTGAAAAGCATGGCCTTAGCTGTCTCTGAGCCAAGGTATTACAATTCCTTAACCGACATCTCCGACCAATGACATATGGGATAAGGTATATATGATAACCTTAAGCTACGTGCTTGGTGTCTCCAGCAAGCATGACCTTGGTTGTCTTCGAGCTAAGGACTTACTCCTTGTTACATGGCATCTCCTACCATTGACATAAGGGATTAGGTAAACTACCAATATGGTTCTTAATAACCGAATATGGTAAATATGTTTTAAGTAAGGGAACAAGCTCCCAATACAATATGGCTCTCAAACTAGCCAAATATATCAATGTGGTCAACTAAGGGAAACAATGTCCCTATGTAAGTAGGGGCTCTCAATAGCCAAATCTGCCAATATGGTTAAGTAGGGAACCAAGGTCCTAATGCAAAGAATGGCTCTCACTAGCCAAATATGCCAATATGTTCACTAAGGGAAACTAAGTCCCAATGTAGAGAGTGGCTCTCATTAGCCAAATATACCAATAGAATGGTCTCTACTTTCGTACAAGGAAATGTGTGTGAGTGCCTCTAGAGAAGGCAAGTAAACAAGTAGTCACACAACCGAGCAAACCTTTATATAGGAAATATAAGTGAAGCACAAGAGGGGTAATATCTCAAGTAAGGGAAACAATGTTTCAATGTAGAGAATGACTCTCAACTAGCCAGATACACCATGTGTATGGTCTCTACTTAATATCAAGGGAGTGTATGAATGCCTCTAATGACGGCAAGTATGCAAGTAAATCACACAATTAAGTATGGCCTCTAAAATAGGCAAATATAAGTGAGGCTCATAAGGGTTTTATCTCTTGGAATGGTTTTTCAAGGATTCACATGTAGAGTAGTGGTATAGATATATAATAAACAAAAGCTAACCACAAACTACCTACAATGTAAACAAACTCCAAAATATACGCAAAAACTTTACCTCAACCTTTTAGGTTGGGAGTTTGTATGCTTGGAGATGTAAGAGCACCATCTTTGATCTTCCTCCTCTCTTCTCTTGCAAAGGAACCCTCCTTTGTGGCCATAAGAGAGAGACAACACCTCTCTTCTTATCATTTGGAAGCTTGGAAGCTTGAATGAAAGTGTAGAGAGAGTGGATCTTGCAGAGCTCCTCTTCTTGCCCAAAACCCCTTTTCTTTTCCATTTGCTAATGCCCTTAATAACCCTTTTCTAAATCCCTTGAAAACTTGGTTTAGAAGGAAAAAGTTGTCTTTTATAGTTGGGAGGAGCATTTATGGCCTTAGGATAGGCATATGGCAAATAGAGACATTTTAGGCCTTAGATGAACCAAAACAGGGTTCAAATTTCAAAATTCTCTCATAAAATTTCATGAAAATTTTTCTCAAAATTTCCCTCCAAACTGATTTGGGGTTTCGCAATTGGTTTGGGGTCCAAATCGATTGTGAAACTCACAATCGGTTTGGGATGCCATTTTTGCCCTAAATTGATTTGGCTATTTGCAATCGGTTTGGGTTTTGTGTAATTTTTCAAAACTCATGCTGAAATTGATTTAGGCCTCAACTGAGAAAAACTTTGCTCACAATCTGCACTGAAACCGATTGCGTATTTCACAATCAGTTTCGACTGTGTTTTTTTGCATTTTTTTCTTTTGGGTTGTTTCCTTTAGCTGTCCTTAGACATTCATATTTGGGCATTCTTAGGGACCCTAAACCATGTCTAGGATTGATTTTAAACACATAATATGATATGATATGCATGATATATACCTTTCTTGGTGTGCCTCTTCTCAGTGCTCTTCTTTGGCACTTCTCTTTGGCTCTTCATGGGTTCTTTGCTTGATATGCCTTGGCTTGTAGCACTTGAACCTCTTCCTTGTCATGGTGATGGTCTCCACATTAGACACTCATAGGCTCACTCATTCTACATAACATTCATAGCCTACCACCTAGACTTGGAATGAAATTGACAAATTACATAATGACTTAACATACACTTTAAAAATTTAACAAATAAAAGCCCTAACTAGAAAGATAAGGTGATCCAAATTCTCATTAATTTAATAAATTTATCGATATACAAAAAGAGAAAAGAAGAGAAGGAACAAAAATATGAAAAGAGGGCAAAAGATAGAGACATTAGGTTCCATTCCACCATAGAGAAGGAATCACACCAGCTTTTCCTTGTAGGAGGAACAAAATACAAAACCTAGTGGGAAATCATTGTAGATGATTCCCTGATCACCAACTTGTGTCAAAATCTCCTCCACATCAACCTCCACCAGTGCCAACCACCACCAACTTTCCCCTTCTCTTCAACCCCACAAGAAAAGTAGGCCTGAGAACTAAAGGGTTAGAAAAACAAATAATAGGTTTTTATGAAGGGTAAAATCACTTGAGGGGCCTAAGCTAGAGCCAAACCCTCCTCCTCCTACTCCTTTAGTTGTAGCAGATGGAGTTGTGGGAGTCAAGGTTGAGGGTATTGTGGTTGAGGGGATGGTGATTGTGTTTGAGGTTGTGCTAGTTCCTGCAGAGCTGATCAAAGAAAAAAGCATTTAGTACATTGGTTGGGGACTTGTCATTTTGGTGACAAATCCCTTTACATTGGGATTACATCCCTTTACTAGCATTCAGGAGCTTATAAGTGACATTGATTGTAATTGTCATTCTGGTGAGTTAAGCCCTTTTTCGTAAACTATGGTTTGCCAAATAAGCTCTTATATTGGATTAAACCATCTTTATGTGTCATTTATGGGATTTTTAATTGTAGGTTTGCTGGGCATTGTAAAACATTGATTGCACATTGAAATGGCAGATGATGTTTTTGCATTGCTTCAACACCATACCTGCCTATATCTTGTTAATATAGTGAACTTAAGGTAATAATTAGCCTTAAGTATCTTCATTTCTCAAATTAAAATAATTCAAAGGTCCGTTGGTTCATATGATGTGTAAAGAGATTATGCTGGTGCTCACTATTCTGTTTAATACATCTTAGAATTGATAGACTTGGAAGATGGAACAAAATTTTCTTTTACATATGGACATTGCTTTAGTGCTTAGGCTTTTGCTACATTTCATTCTTCAAACCTCCTTCTCGACTTACTAAAAATAATCCATTTAACTTCTAAAGAATAGTTGTTCCAGCTAGTATTGGCTGTTTAACAAGCTCCAACTGCTCTTAGAAGTGCTAGCTGATGAACTAGATATATTGTTTTCATACTTCTGTGAGTTGTTCCTGATTCTTGTTGGCCTAAGCTTCTTAACTAATTCCATGGGTTGTAACATTCTTTCTATTCTATACCTTTGCAACAAAGAACTCATGTATCAACAAGTTTGGCACTGATTTTCCCATTTTAATGCTATACAACTAAGTGACCCAGCCCCCATACCAGAGTTAATAATGATGGCACTGAAAGAGGAGGATCTAGACCCATAATGTAATGAGAATGATGATCTTAAAGAGAAGATTTCTGAGGTGACTTGTTTTTCATCTGTAGTCTACTGTATTTTGTTTGATGCAGATTTTATTGTCTATCTATCCTTTTTCCAACTAGCAAGTTTATGGAATTTTAGAGTTTGGTTTGCATGTATCTTGAATTAGTTAATAATTATGTGTTCAGTTATCAGTCTGGTACACATACTGTTGATCATATTTGAAGTCTACAACCCCTTGTTTACAACTTTGTCTTCTTGTATTTGTGTGGGCTCATAATCTACAGACAACAGCCTTTTTTTCGCTTGTGTGCTGCATCATGGGGCTTCAAAGAGAATGTACACTGAAGTATGATAATCAAAGGGAGTCAAAATTGTTGAATTAGGTTCTATGGAAATGTAATCTCCATTGTTGGATAAATGTGAGTAGAAGTTCAACCTTTATTTATCGCTTTCTCTCTACTTATCATTTATTATTCTTCATTTAAGTTCCACTATCTATTACTTAGGTAAGTAGTTTCTAGTTTCTTTCTCTTCCTTATCTTAATACAAACATTTAAAATTAGAGGTCTCAAGTTCAAGCCCAATCAGTAGCACTTTTCTACAGATGTGCATGCCTCCTGCCATGTTTGCTGGTCCAGCAGGCCCATGGGGTTACCAAAAGAAAAACTAAACTTAGTACTCTTTTCCTCTTCCTCCCCAAGCCACCCATCCCTATTTGATATCCTTGTGGCCATAATGTTGGTCAGTTGATGTATAGGCCTAGATATTGTGCCAGCCATCTATTAGGTAATTAATGTCCATTTTGCTAATTCCCAGTTTTTCACTTTCTCAAGGGTTATTTAGAATTTGAAAACCACAGGGAAATGAATTAATTTTTTATTGTTAATGCTTTGAAAACCAAAATAAATTTTGATTAGATTCTATATGGTTTCCACAAGCACCACCGGTAAAGTAACTATATTCAATATTGGCATCACCCCACATTACCTGTCTCTTATACA
>JAOXJP010090618.1:0-28660 GCA_025762735.1 Platanus orientalis | reverse complement strand
TCATGAAATTTTAACTGTAGAACCCTTGAAACGTCAAAAACTATCTTGAAATTTTTAGAATTTTCTGCAGTGTCGAGGGATATTTTGGTAATTTTCAGTCCAAAACTACAAAAATATCCTTTTAGGCTCTTTTCTTCTATTTTTTTCTCCCCTTCAGCTCTAATTTCTTCTAATCCCTTTTCTATCATTCATTTTTGTTTTCTCTTATTTCATGGTTACTTGTGATTAAAATTCCAATTCTTGATTTTATTTGCTTCTGCACTTTAATTCTATAATTATTTGAAGCCTTGGAGAATTATTCTACATCAATTTTGGTATCTTTCCCTTTTGTGCTGCATCAAGTGCTCACCAGGCTCATGGGCCTGAAATCTGGAAATACCCTAGACTCCTCCTAAGGAATTAAGATAATTAAAGTAACATTCATCCCTTTGCTAATAGTGCACCTTTCATAAAACTCTCCAAACACTTTCATAAGGTCCTCCCTTACAGTTTTTCAACAATCTTGATAGAAAAGCATAGAGAAACCATCAGGCCCCAGATACTTATGCATACCAAAAAATGGCCTCCTTGACTTCCTCTTCAGTGAATCTAAGACCCCCTGAAATCTCGATCTCAAGCTTGGACTAAAAAAGATTGTCAATGAAAGGCCTCTCCTTTAACTCTTTAGCATATAAAGCAGAAAAGAATTTGATAGCTTCATCCTTTATTACTCCCAGATCATCAACCTCCACCCTGTTGACATTCATTCTCAAAATTAAACTTTTCCTTTCTTCACACTCGTAATCTTATGGAAGAATGTCATGTTGTTGTCCCCTTCCTTCAACCATGTACATTCCGCGTTTTGCTTCCAATGAATTTTTTCTCCCCTTAAAATCACCTTCATCTCCCCCAAGAGATCTTTCCTTCTATAAGCCATCACTTCATCAAGACGACCACCCATATCCACAACTGAATCAATCTTCTACACTTCCTCCTAAATCCTTTCTTTGTTATCCTTTATCTTACCAAAAATCTCCTTGTTCCACTCAATCAACATCTGCTTAACATACTGCAATTTCTTCAATAACCGAAAACCTTCCCATCCACCAACAAAACATTCACTCCACTTTCCGATACAATCTTTAAAGGTATGATGAAAAGTCCACATGTTTTCAAATTTGAAAGAAGAAGGACCAAACTGCGTATTAGCCGAGGAAAGAATGATAGGTCAATGATCTGATACAATTTTTGGAATCACTTCTTGGGTAAACTGAGGATATGTCTTCCCAACAATTTGACACCAAGAATCGATCTAATTGGCTCACAATATGATTATCTTGACCATTAGTCCAAGTGAAATTCGCAATAGACAAAGGGCTATCACAGAGAACCAACTAGCTAACAAAAGCACCAAAATCTTGCATGCTCCTCATTATATGGCTAGGGGGATATTTCTCATACACATATCTGATTACATTGAAGTCACCACCCACCACCTAAGGCCCCCTCCCAAGAATTCCGGATACTAGCAAGCTCTTCCCAAAACTAACCCCAATTCTTTGGAATTGACGAACCATAGACACCAGTAAAAATCCAACAAAACCGCAGAACAATATCTTCAAGCAGCAAAGAAATAGAAAAATTCCCCGTTTGAATATCCGTTTTTTTATAACAGATGGATTCAACACAAGGAGAATGCTGCCAAAAACACTAATAGCTGGGAACCCACATCACTCAAAGGTCAAAGTCCCAACAGCACTCCGAACAAATCAATCACCAATAGACTCCTTTGTTTCTTGGAGAACAATCATATTCCTACACCAATCTTCTTTTCTCTACTCCACCTAGCCCTCACATTCCAAGAAACAATCTCCATGAGTCCACTTTGTTTTTTCCCCTGTTAAACCTCATTACACCTGTCACACTATCATTCATTTCCCACCCCCGGTTCCTCAATTCCCTCTTACCCTTCCCTTCTTTCATAAGCTCAACCGGTTGGATTTCATCTTCTCTTTCCATATACTCTGATAAACGAACTTCAACTCCTTCCTTGTTTATAAATTTTAGACCCATTTTGCTCATCATTTTATCAATATCCCTCTCCCTCCTTCCTGAGGTGGTCAAAACACGTTGCCACAACTGTACCCTCCCTTTCTTTAGTGTCTACACATTTTTGGCAATCTGCCATCCCAGCTTGCATGGAAGAGGATCCAGAGGAAGAAACATGAAGCAAAGACTGCAAAGAAGAATTTTCCAAAGAAGCGGAGCACTGGGAAGACAAAATAGAGTTTGAATATAATTTATCAAAACAAAGAATAAGTTTACCTGCATCATCGGAAGAGGATAAAAGAGATTGGACCACATGCGTTTCCCCCCGTTGGTAGCAGCAAGTCCCCATGGTCGACCTTCTACACCCCACAAACCATAGAGATTCTAGCCTCCGATGCACCCGAAATCTCACATGGCTCATAATCCACCAATCTCATATAGCAACTCGGAATGAAAAATTGTTGCAGGTTTACCTAAGGCTCCTCAATACTCTATTCGTTGGTGACATATTCATCGTCAAAACCCAAGTGATGACTCCCTTGTCGTTAAATCCCCCAGGCCCAAGTAGGGTTGTCAATCGGGCCGGGCTAGGGCGGGCTAAGGTCAACCTCAGCCCAACATAAAAAGAAATTCTTGAGCCCGAGCCCAACCCGTGCCTGAACTCAGCTCGAGACAGTCTGCTTAAATCGGGCCTCAAGCCGAGTTTGGGCTGACCCAAAGTTAACCCAATGAAAAATTTTAGATTGAGTTAGGATCCATGGGCTTGAAAAATCAAATTTATGAAACATATCAAATTGAGTTGGGGCCCATGGGTTTTAAAATTTTAATTTATGAAATAAATCATTTAGAATTTATATACTTCAAGATGGGCTTTCGGCCAGGGTCACTCAAATTAAAAAATTGGGATCACTCATGTATAAAGATCACACTTAGTTTAGGGTCGGGCTTCAAGACCCTTATTAAATATAAACTTTGTGTCGGGCCAAGTTAGACTTCAGGCTAAAAAGGCTTGGACCCGAACCTAACTTGAAAATAACTTCGAACCCAATGCTTGGACCCAAGCCTAGCCCAGCCCAAAGTTCAACTTGCCCAGCCCACCCATTCTTCGGGCCGATCAAGTCAGGCTTCGGGCCAGCCTGGCCCAATTGATAGCCCTAGGCCCAAGGGGTCCAAAATGGTTCCAGACAACTCCTCAAACCCCTCAATAGATGAAGAAGAATCCATCACAAATGGGGGAATTTGGAAGCGAGAATAAGAGTCTTATAACGAATATAATCATACCCCTCTAGGGTTGCATTTGATCAATGAGAATCACATCCCCGTTCTTCCCGTACCCTACACCACTCCACAGAATACAAGGAGCAAATAGAAGTCGCCTTGCGATCGATGAAATCTCCTAAAGAGCCCTCAGGACATGTCGTTGACTGAACAAGCCTCCCATTAATCAGTCTGAGAGGAAATCGTGGGTCTGAACGATCACATTCCCAGTTCAAAGCTTCATCAACTTCTCTTTTGTAATCGTTTCCCTCATACGAGGCCATCACCATTATCCCATTCATCATACCTAGAACTCCAGGGAGGATTTCTAAACCGTTCGAGCAAAATACAAAAGACAACAAGCCCTTTGTGTTCGAATTAAGGTTTTTGTAGACCGAGAGAAATAGCTTGCTTTGGTTCGACCTAGTTGTCATTTGGGCTTATCAGAGTGTAATTAACCTATGACTCAGTCCAAGGGCATTTCGGTTTCCAAACCCATCTGCCATCAGTTATCGAATTCACCACCCTTCCTATTGGATTTCCAAAGGAGAATGATTGTCTGTGTTGACACAGACCTCTATAAGTGTGCCATTGATTGATATATGATGGGTTTTTTAATTTGGTGTCTCTTTTTGAACACCTACTTTTTCATCTGAACACTTTTTTAAACGTTTTTAACCCTAAACACAACATATGTCAGATTATCATTCACCATACACATTACAAACACTTTCATCACAGAACATTTTCCTCCATTTCCAAATTACCCCTTATATCTCCTTTCACCTACACAGAATAGGATTCCTTTTCAAAATTTAAATCTCGTCTCCCGCATGTCTCATCCCCTAACCCCCAAGATATTTTGTATCCTTTATCAATGGAATGGACACCACCGGATCACAATCAGATTAGACGGTTGGGATTTGAGTAGAAGGATGCATAGGGATATCCCAAATCAACAAGCCAAGGGTATCCGAACATCAACCTCCACCAAGCCTCCACACATGCACCCAATTACTGCAAACACCTCCTATTACAAATCAGATAAGGAAAGTCCCCAAATACGGACCCAACAATATCCCTTAACTACTTCACCAGGGATTATGGAGACATCAGGAAACCGTCTCCAGAATGTCAAAACGGCTTTCCCAACTCTCAAATGGCCGCAAGAAAGGATTTACACCATTTCTTCCTCGTTCAAAATAGCAAATAGAGCCTGATTAAAGGGAAAACCAGTGGGGAGCATCGCTACCTTCACGCCCCGTCCACCCTAAAAATGGTGATAAACTACCAACCCTACAGATTTCCAAGGAATAGACACCCCCACTTGTCGTAAACTACAACATAGTTCCACTAGGGTTTATCAAGTTGTCTAACACAAGGAGGCTTCATGGGTTTGTCCACCAGACAGTTCATAAGATCGTTTCTGTTTTGGCTAGTTTGACTTAGCCCAAACCCAACCTTCATTTGGCTTAGAATCTCAGAAAAACTTTTCCAACCCGACCTGCCTTCACCTTCTGGCACAATGACAAAATGGTTACGTTCCTTCAACTTCCATTCGCACAACCGAACATACAAGCCCCAATCATTTGATTTTCTCGACAGGATCAGTAACCCCCCTTTGTATTGTAGTGCCTTTTATAAATCCTCATTTTTCATCTCGCAGGCTTGGCACACAAAATCCAATACCTTTACCATCAAATTCAGAGGGAACCCTACCCGGTGAGGTCTACCTTTACTTCACTCCATCATGATAAATCAATCATCCTTTGCAATTAGATCGAACGATTTGGACTCCAATAGAAACCTCTTCTCCCGTAGAACCTTTGCCATGATTCCCAACATAATATCATAAATATCAATCAGACTGCATTGATTAACTCTTTGGTGTTGTTCTTTTACTTCTTGCTTTATCTGGTTCTTCTTCTTTGTATAGTGCTCTTGAACCACTCAATTAGTTCAATTGTGTTTGAACTAACCTCACTGCCTTGGTCATACATCAATTGGTATTAGAACCTTGATTCAATGGTGACTGAATAAATCCTACAAACTTCTCATTTCCGTTAGGTAGTTTCAAAATGAAGGCTTTTTCCCTGGTTCAACGACCAACAACATGACAAAAGATAACAATCTACCAAGCAGTACCTGGAGATTTCTACAACAACAACATTCGAAGCTTTCCAACAGGAAACATGGGAGTCAATGCTTGATGTTAAGAATAGATTTGTTTTTTCTTCTGGTAAGGTAATCCAATTTCTTATTAGTGATAGTTAAAAGGAAAATTTAATTTCCACAAGTTTAATAGAATTTTTTTACAAATTACAAGATAATGAAAACTACGGATAATGTGGATACGATGAAGAAGATTTTGTCATTCAATTCAAACAAGCTAGATATTTTAATGATGCCCAATGCAAAATCATTCCACTAAAAAAATATAAGGTGATATTAAGAAAATAGTGGATCAATGAAAGGATGGTCAATTATGATGAAGCCAAATATATCTTGAAGCTTTTTCTCCATGATATATGATATCGACTTAAAGTAAAGCCTCAAGTCCTCAATAGCCTAATCCAATGGTGCAGTCAACTTTGGAAGAGACTACGCTGAAAGAAGATCCTTTAGGGAAGAAAAAAAAACTTAAACCTTTTCAAATGTAGTCCTTAGAAAATCAAAAGATCAAATCAAACAACGGAGGAGAAATTTCAAGATCAATCCATTCTTAAAATTTTAGACTACATCTATGAATATCCATTCTTAAATCTATAAGTTCCAAGGTTTGTTTTTGAGGGTATAACCCAAAGAAAGAGAAGAACCATCAAAGCTTAAATTCATGGTCCCGATTGTTTTTTTGATCTTGCAATGTCATAACACTGGAGGACAAGTTTTTTCAAACTAAGTGAGAATAATGTAGGACGCGAAGCAGCCTACATTCAAGATTTTAGGTTTAAATTCTTATGGAGATAAGTTTATTTTCAAATACAATTGAGTTTTATTTAGTTTTTAGAAAAGTAAAATATCAATTCTTGTAACTTTTCTTTAGGCTTTGTTTGGTATGTCAAATATTATCCGCTTTGCATTATTTTGGTGCCGTTTGAAAATTATTGAGTTCACTTTCTAAAGAGTCCTAAAATGATTTGAGAAAGTTATGAACAAAATACTTGCAAGGTATCGGAGTATGATGAAATTTGAATTCTTTTCAGAATTTTATTTTAATTAGGAATTTTTTAGGATTTTAAGGCTTGTTTATAAATATAGAGAAGATGGGGTGATGTAAAAGAATACAGAAAAAAAAATTATATTTTTTTATAGGTAAATCGGTACTTTATTCAGAAGGAAAAAAAAAAAAGAAGCAAGGGATCACTAGGCAGGTGATACCCAATACAGAGACGCACACACACACACCCAAAAAGAAGAAAAAAAAACACCAAAGAGCACGCTACAATAGATTACAAATTCGCACACCAAATTAAGAACCACTCAATCTCATCAAAATCAGCCCCCACAAAACCCAGTCATAAGAGCCTGTAAATAAAAAGCACCAACTCCTCATGACTCCTATACTTATCCTCAAAGATTCAATTAATTGTTTCTTTCCAAATCCCCCAACAAACGGCCCTCGGCAAGGCACGCCAAATAAAAAAGGGAAATCTCTCAAGATCCCTAATCCACCAACCTTTAATCACTCATTGAGAAACTTTGAAGAGATTCAGAAGATATGAAGATGAAAAGAAAAAATTCCCACACTTTAGTAGCCTTGGACAATGCATAAAAAGATGGTTCACGGATTCATCCTCCCTTATACACATGACACGTCTATTAGCTAAGTTCCACCCTTTGTTGAGTAAGAATTTTATCCTAGTAAGCATTTCACCAAAAAAAAAAACCACTTTAGAAAGCATACCCGGGTTTCAAATGCCTTTATAGGGAAAACAAGTATCTCTAGCATTCACCAACTCACAAATCACAATACATGGATTTGAAGGTGAAAAGACCCTTGTTGTTAAGAATCCATACCATTCATCGCATCTTCTCATATTCGGATTATGATTCATTAAAATAATCATCAAGCTCAATAATTCATCCATCTCCCAATCATTTAGATTTCTTCGTAGCCTCAAATCCGAAACACTCCCCCTAAAATCATATGAATTTGCCACCAACACATGAGGATCCAAGACCAGCCGAAAAATATTAAAATAACATCACCAATCCAAAGGTCCTCCCAGAAACTGATATCAGAACCCGAACCTAATCTAAAACGAATAATTTCCAAAAGTCATCCTTGACCATCAAAATAGATTTCCAAATCCCATACCCATGTCTCCCCCTTGCCTCTCTAGACTCCCACTTCGAGGACTCACCAAATCTAGCCACCACAACCCTACACCATAAGCTTTCTTTTTCATAACCAAACCTCGAAAGCCACTTAGCTAATAAAGCCTTAATATAGATCCTCAATTTCCTAATACCCAACCCATCGCTACAAACCAGTTTGCTAATAATATCCCAATTCACCAAATGGTACCTATGATGGTTAGGCTTGTCATACCATATAAAATTTTGAAATTCAACTCAATTTTGTTTTCCACCTAGACCAAGATCATAAAAAGAGAGAATAAATAATTAGGAATGGCCACCAAAGTTGATTTTATCAAAGCCAGTCTACCCTCTTTCAGACGGAAGGGGAGCATTCTAAGATTCTAATCTCGAGGAAATTCTCTCGATCACCGGATCCCACAACATCTTCAATTTGTAGGATGCACCCAACAGCATGCTTAAACAGAAAGAGGGAAGAGTTCCAATTTTACAACCCAATATCCAAGTCAAATTCTCAATATCGCGATCTTTCCTAACTTGAAACATTCTACTCTTTACCAAGTTAATATTTAAACCCGAAACCACTTCAAAACACCTAAAGATACATTTGAGATCCTAATTGTCTACCATCCGCATCACAAAAAATCTAGTATCATCAACAAATTGAAGATGAAAGATCGACACCCCTCCTGACCCCACAGCAAATCCCCTAATGAAACTCATCTCAACTTTTAATCATCCTACTAAGGAGGACCTCAGAGACCATAATGAATAGAAGAGGCAATAGGGGACCTCTGCCTTAAACCCCTAGAACTCCTAAAAAATCCCACAAGACTTCCATTCACTAAGACCGAGAACGAAGTGGAGCAAATACAAAAAGCATTCAACTTCTCCATTTAGCCCCAAAACCCATTCCCTCAAAGATATAATCCAAAACACTCTAATTAACATGATTATAAACCTTCTCCAAATCAAGTTTATAAATCACCCCAATTCTACCAGAGATCCTCATATCCTCATTACATTCATTCATAACAAACACCCCATCAAGAATGTGTCTTCAATAAATGAAAGCCCCTTGAGACTGAGATATAATTTTCATCATCATCTTTAATCTCAAGTCAGTATCTTAGAAATGATCTTGTACACTGTTTAAAATTATGAAATATTATTCTTCGCTTTGGTTGATTCCAAGGTTTTATTTCAAGGTGGACTCTTTAAACCCCTCTATTAGTTCAACTGTGTTTGAATTAATTTCGTTGTTTTGGTTCTATATCAGTTGGTATCAAAGCCATGATTCAATGGTGATTGAATGAATCTTACACACTTCTCGTCTGCATTAGATCTTGTTGCTTTGATCCTACATCATTTAGTAGCACCCACAAAGGAATTCCTAAGTCCAATTAATGCTACTAATTATTTCAAAGGATCAACATATGCCATGCAGCTGGAGTGGCTCCCTTAGATTCCTTCTGCTTCAAAAGACTTCACACAAGAACAGCATTAGTATTATTGCTTCAAATTTCCATTTGGCCACTGAAGTTAGTTTAGTCAATTTTATATTATTTGGGACTTTACTTTTGTCGGTCAGTTTAAGAGTATATCATGTTAGCAAAAAGAAATTGGAAGACCATGGTTAGGCCTCAATATCTGAATTGTAACAAGGCCAATAGGCAAAGTCGTTAGGTGTGTTTAGGTTGGGTTATTTTGTAATAAGGCTTTTATGCCAAAGGGAGTTATTTGGGAATAGTTTCGTTTTAGAAGTTTTTATGTAATAAGGCAAAGTTTGCCAAAATTTTAGGGAATTTTCAAGGTGCACGACAGTATGTGTTTTGGCCTATTTTTAAACTACCAAAATCAATAAAATGGGGCCCACACACAGCTGGTCGCACAGTCCATAAAGTGGGTTAGTTTTAGGATTATTTTTTTAGTCAAAGTGGAGCCCATGCTGCCTAGTCAACAGCCCCTAAAAGTTTACAAGTTTAGGAGTCTATTTTGAGTAAGGAATCTTATCCTCTTAAGAGTTGTATTTGGAGTAGGACTCTTATTTTAGTAATTGTTTTAAATTAGGAAGTTGAGTCAAAATAGAATCCTAAGAATTTCCTTTTTAGAAGATCTGGTAATGCCTATTTAAAGGCCATGCAAATTGAATAGAAGTAGTTGAATATAATGGAATTTTGAATTGCACATGGTGTGTGTGGTGGGTTGTGACACATTTCTCTCTCCTCTTGTGGGTTGAGTCGTGCACTCCCCATCTTCAACTACTCCTATCTCTCTCTTCTCCACAAGTAGAGTAAGTCTTCTCTTTCCCTCTTACTCTCCTTCTTCTCTTCCTTCTTCCTTTGCTTTCTTCCTTCTCCCTAATTCCTTCTTACTGTTTTCTGGTATTATTTTTCTTCATAAACCCTGAACTAGATCCCCAATGCCATCAGCTTTTAATTCTTATTGCCTGTCCCACTGAAACCACTTCAATCTCCTAATCTGACCAATATAAAGCCCCAAAATCAACCTTTAAGCATGTCCTACTTTATCCCATCGACCTTTGCCTACAACCTCCCTTTTATCAGCCCCTATAAACTTTTTTTTTTTAAATCTGACATGTTAGGCCTTTATACTCATTCAAATTCTGTCCAGGTTTAAGTCCCCTTGAACCCTCTTATAACCTTCCTTTTTTCTGCCCTCACAACCCTGCTGTATCAGCCCCATTAACTAACCTCAAACCTGAACCAATAACAGCCCTTGTTAAGCCCTATTTCTGTCCCAGATTAAGCCCTGTTCAGTCCCTTCTTTCCCACTGATCAGACCTCTGTTTGAGACCCTTTTTCTGTCCCCTTCGAACAACTAGGGATTGAATCTATTAAAACCCAAATTCTCTGCCTTAAAACCTGCCCTAACCTGATTTAATCACCACGAGTACCCTGTTTCAGTCCATAATCAGCCTTCTGTTTTCCCCTTATTTTAAGCCTACCCGAGAGCCTCACTGATCACTATAAAAGGCTTTAATCTCCCTTAAACTTATCTACTGTTCGGCCTTATTACTTGACTGTTAAAAACACTTGTGTAGTTGCTGTTTAGACCCATATTCAGTGTAAATTCACTGCCATCCAGTTGTAAGGTATTCCATAGACAGATTCTACATCAAGTCAATTTTATATTATTTCATACTTTACTTTTGCCAGTCAGTTTAAGAGGTTTTACTGTATTCCAAGTAGAATAGAATTTTCTTTATGTTGATTTAGCGAAGTCAAGATAGGATTATATTAGAAATTCCTATAAGGTTACAAGTGCTATGTTGGATATGTGGAAGCCTATATAAAGCCTTATAATGAAAACTTTGAAGCTAACGAATGAAAAATCCTTTGCCACCCTAGCTTATTAATGTGGTGTTGATGCCATGTTCCTCTTTCTTGAAGATGTTGATACTTTCAAGAGCCTTTATGTGCTAATTCCTAGAGTCTAGTGGTGCTTGCTCAAATAAAATCGTCTATCTCTCTTCTTTATCTCTGTTTCCCCTTGATTTTTAGTTATTTAGCTGACACTCTCCCAATTATATCAACCCTAATCCTTGATTCCAATCAAATTTCAAGTTCTAGCCTAAATCTTCATAGCCAACTACCAAAAATCTTTCACCCATAATATTCTCCGAGCATTTGATACCTAGAACCCTTCAGTCATTCCCAAACCCCACAATTGCATTACTTTTATCTGTTTAGTCATTGAAAATTCAGATTATTGATCTCTTCTATTTCCATCAAATTCTCCATAAACCCTAGACACCTATCCTAAATTCTAATCCATGATTTACCAAGTTGATTTTTTTATAGTGATTGTCGAGAAACCATAGTCCTGCAGGTGCCGGGGCCCTAATTATGGACAAAACAATGACATTATTACAGATTTCCTTGGAGGTCACAATACAAGATCAAAAAAAACACCCATCCCATTTCCACTTGAGTGGTTCAACTAGATGTACACTCTTCCATTTCCAGTTGTGTATCCTTAGATTCCAGCCAACATCCTAACGACTATTGACGATAAAATCATAAAGAGGGCTTTCTCCGTTCATCACTATACACTGTGAAATCAATCTCCTCGGGTCCTTTCCTTTCTAACCCTAAAATAATAAATAAGTGCTTTCAAACGATCAATGGAGCTGAGAGATAATTCGCTACAGTCACCGCAATCAAAAACTTCAACCGAAACATAATTTACGAAACACGGTTTTCAAAACCAGAGAACGATTAAAACTTGCCTTAAGTTAGCTCCCAACCAAAACCCTATTTCAAAGCACACAAGTGATTTTTTAGGTATAAATCCATAAAAATAAATAAATAAATAAATAACCAGGTCAAGAGGGAGAACATAAGAAGAAGAAGCATGCAATTACTTTAAAAAAAAAAAAAAACCTAGATCATACCTCAAACCAGAATATGCGAACAAAGCTATCTAATGGGAAAAATTATAGTTAGAAGATGAGATCAAACTACTTAGAACTCTTTAGGTTACCTGTAGAACGACGAAGGAACCGACCCCAGAGAGAGCAGAGGGTAGAAACACAAACAAACCCTGTTGAAGGAACCGGTTGTCAACGAAAATGATACGGGACCGCCATAAGTATTTAAAAAAAAAAAGGAAAAAACACTCGCACCTCAAGTTTTTGTAAGCACACCTCCGTAATTTCCAATTATACCTTTTATCTATTTTTAACCTCTGTTGTATGCTATGTTTTAATATGCACACCTTCATTTAAAATTCTCCACTTGCATGCCCGTGTCTCTAACGTCCAACTATTCCCTCCTTCATTACTTTCTTATTTCTTACCTTCTTCTTTCATTTTTTCTATCACTCCAACTGTTCCCTCCTTCTCACCGACATCACCAACGACTGAATTATATCTCCACAACAATAACATAACTTACCATCAATTTCTAGCATTGATGACATCATCATCCACCAATCAGGTAAAATATTTTTTTTTGTTAAAAAAGATCTTTAAAAATAACATCCAAAAAAATTAATTGAAAAAAAATAGTTTAAAGAAGCGTAAACATACTTTAAATTTCAGTAAATCAATATTTGATTTAAAATTTTATGATTTTTGTTCAATTTTTTTTCTTTCTCGCGATGATTCGGTGTAACTAGGCCAAACATATTTAATCACGTTCGACACCATAATGCCAAACATACCTAGAGATGTTTTTTTATTTTTTTATTTTTTATACTTTAATTTTTTTAATTAATGTCTCTATACACTATTCTATCATTTGATTCTTGACATATGACAGAATGGAGGTTAGTCCTTTACAGGTGGCACCGACCACATCTACGTGACGGCACAGGGTTGAGGACATCTCTCAAGCTAGGGAAGAGGCATCTCACATCATTACCAAGGATTCTGTGATAAACTCGGTAGTAGGTGAGACCGTACCTACTGTGGAACCAACAGCAGTACCGCAACCGCCATCAACCTCAATTGTTGTTGGAGCTTCAAAGGACCCCACCCTATTAGACAGTTATTCCATACATGTCACATCATTAATTTGGCAGCAGGAGATATTTATTTGTTTATTTATTTATTTTATGCATTTGACTATTTATTTGTGTTATTCTATACGTGTGTATTGTACTAATATTGTTTCTTTTTTTCATTTGCACGAGCCTGAGCTACTAAAATGTATTAGTCACGCATACAAGTTTGATGAGTGGAAGGTAGAGGACCAAGATGTTTGGAACTCTAAGTTTATGGAGGTGGTGCGGGAGTTGAGCCAATACCCCTTAGTGCATGCATCATACCGGTTCGTCAACCAGGTAGTCATCTCCGCTTTTGTTGAGCGTTGGTACCCTGAAACCAATACATTATACATGTCATTTGGGGAGCTGACGATCACGCTTGATAATGTCTACACTCTGCTTGGGATTCCAGTGATATGAACTCCCATCCAGGTTGAGTTAGCCTGGTTATCTAGCGGACAGGCTAAGACACTACTAACTGAGACATTAGGGGTTACGGTGGAAGAGGCACGGGAGGAGTTGGATAAGACACAGGGTCAGGCAGTGAGGATGGAATGGTTGAGGCTCAGATTTTCAAGGGTTACCGATGCATAGAGTGAGGATCAGATTGGATATGCTATCAGGGGTTATTTGTTGTATATTTTGGGGTGTACGTTGTTTGCAGACAAATACGGGACCTAGATAAGGTTCATAAATACGCATGGGGTGCTGAAGCATTGGCTTATCTTATCGTCAGCTTGGGATTGCCAGTCAGATTAAGGTTAAGCAAATTGTAGGTTATGTTACGTTGCACGAGGGATGGATTTACAAACACTTTCATCCCTTAGAACCACGTCATAACATGGACTACCGTGATGAGCAGCCACACATGCAGCGTTGGATGCCACGCAAAGAAAGGGGGCCCCTTGGGGGCAATTTGAAGGCTTTACGAGAAATTATTAATGCATGGGTGATCCATGAGGTATTGTTAGTTTTTTTTTTTAATATGTTATTGATGTATATCTTGGTACATGTTGGTAGTTCATGACAATCCTTACTATTTTAACGTACGTTTTATCTGGTTTGTGCAGGTGAGGTGAACATCATACACTGATTATAGGGAACACCATGCATTCCATGACATTGCATACTTTCATGGATTATTAAGGAGCCTAAAGATCGTGGAGCCCTGCCATCACATGCATGTCCTACGACAGTTTGGGCGACGCCAGGTCATCTCCTCTGCTCCCATAGCCCCTACTCGAGGTACTTAGGGTGCATCCGCTAGCACATATCAGCCGATAAATGTATATTTGAAGCAGTTCTGGGAGGTGTGGGAGAGTCATGTGTTATCTGATGTGCATAGATCTGTGCCAGCCGCATACCCCTCTGAGTGTGTCATTGATTATATAAAGTGGTATCAGCGTGTGTCACATATACACATGCAAAATCCACTCTATCGATCTAGAGGTGCACCTGAGCCACCGACGCGGGGTACCATACCTATCAATATTGTCATCCAAGTATATCATTTAATGTTTGCATATCTATGTTAATTACTTTTTTGATCATTAAAAATGTATTCATCCTAAACTTTATGGTGTGTTTTATTTCAGTGCAATGAGCATGCATTACAGATTATTCAGTCTTTGATGGAAGGCGGTATCAAAGAAACGCGGAGAGATTGATCAGTATGTTGTGTCGTGTACGGCAGGTTTTATGATATGGCATTGACACCGCGTCCCTAGATCCTCATGCCCCATCTTCATCGGCTGCACAACGCCTAGATGCTCATACATGTGCTTCATAGGCCCTAGCTCGCACTGCTCCACAGGCCCCACCTAGATGCTCATACATGTGCTTCATACATGTGCTCCTAGTGCTCCACAAGCCATTCATAGACTTGGCAGCAGTGGCAACAAATATACGCGGAAGAGGGTGCAGCGCAAGGGATAACCCCATATACGGATATTTACTATATTTTTTGCATTATACAGAGGATGACCCTTACATACTTTGTACTTCATTATATTTTGTAATCCTTTATATGATTACATATATTGAAACACTTTATATGTAATGATCAGTTGTTTTATTTGTGTTAGTTCTACTACAAAACATCTTGTGTTTATTATGTTTCGCTTACAATTAATGGTCTTAAACATCAAAGGATGATAAAGCATGTAGGGCCCACCATGGAAAATGAGTAGTGGAGAGGAGGTTCGAATGTGAGGGTGTGGAGGCACCTTTGCCACACGCCCTCACATTGGCCAAAATGGAAGGAGTGTTAGATGGATGTCATGTGGCAAGGGGGAGAGATGAAGGGTGGAGGTAAGGCCAAATCAAAGGCTCTAACTCAAACCCACTTTCAGAATATTTTGTGGAGCATTTTTTAGAGCATTTAATGAGGGGAGAAAATTCTTGGGAGGTTTCCTAATGATGGTTATTTAACATAATGGATTCGGGTGATTAGGGCATATTGATGGTTTTAAAAATAATCATGGTTAGAAGGTATAGGATTTGATTTGGGAGACGAAAAAAGTTCTTACGATTCATTGAGGTCTATACAGAAGCCCCCAAGGTAAAAAGAAAAAACCTTTTAAAAACTTTTTTTTTGTTTTCTTAGTAAAGACTTTTTGGCATCTCTGGGATGAATAGGCTTAAGCCTGTTCGGCACTATGGTGCTAAACATACTTAAGGATGTATGCTCGACACCATGGTGCCGAACAGGCTTAAGCCTGTTCAACCCTGAGATGCCGAACAAAAACATTTTTTCTTTTGCAGCCTTGAGATAAAAAACAAGAACATGAATGAATACAAGATAAAAAAAAATTCCAATTTCATTAATATATCAAAAAATTACATGAGTCATTATAACTATTCTTTACATGATAAAAAAAAACATAAATCGTCGCTCAAGTCTATAGCCTTATATGTTGCAACATTCGAACTGACCACTAGTCTAAACTCTTTTATCCTTCCTTTATATGATGGAAGCGCTCAACCTGACGCGTTGTTATATCTATATCTAGACCAAAATGTTGCTATGGGGGGATTGGATGACCCAGCATCAAGATCACCTGCACAAAAGTGGTTTCCGTTGACGAAACTAGTGACAATTTCCCTTTGAGTAGTAACAGGGATAAGATCTGATCTGAGTAGGAGAAAAGTAAGGCACTGATGCACACCCAAGTAATATAGGACAACATCATAGTGCGATGCAATCAGATGTCCACACTCCAGCATGGTCATCTAGTGATTGTACGATGCATTATCATTGAAATAGGATAATAAATATCTAATCTTCCGCACTCTCTCGGATGACCCATATACTTGCTTGTCCAAGGGGCCATGGCTGAACAACTCGTATACTAGATTCTCCCTAACCTGAGTCCAATTATCATTTCCAAATCTCATCAATCCAGTGATGGCCCTAAAGCCACAATACCCGTCCGCTGTCACATCTATAACACTCTTGATATAAGGTCAAATGCCTTATGGGAAAGAGTGCATATAATACAGTGAGGAAGCCCGTCTAGATGAACTCGATCGAGTAGCCTACAAGAAAAGAAGAAAACATATTATGCCACACAAGGGTTGAATTACTTTGTCACTTACACGATAATGTGTATATTAGTTACATTTTCCTTCGATCTCCTCTACTGCGTTTGTCTCACTAACTGTACTTGGGTGGCTTTGGTAGTGGTGGTTTTTGCTGGAGAGTAGTTATCCTGTAATGATGACACTCTCTCAAATACGGATGGATCACACTACATGGATGTGTCTATCTTGGTATGTGGTCGACCTCGGATATTTTTTTTAACTTCAGGTTCCTTAATATGTGTGATGTCTAGTGTTGCTAACTCGACAAACTTCTGAAGCATTTACACTTTGGTGGATTGATTGGATTGGTTGAACCGCTGTAGAAACAAGTCAATATCTGCTGCGGCGTCTAAATCATGCCTTGCTTGGCTTGTGGGAGGATGCATATCAAGTTTGCACCAATGCGTATGTACTGACTCAAGTGGAATGGGACAACCCTGCCTACTATACTATGTTATCTCACGTGCATAGAGTAATCCATTTGTGCATCTAAGAACACATCCACATATAGCAAAATCAACTCTAACAACACCTACATGCTTCGTCTTAGCTAAAATCCTCTATATTGCATAAATTAATACATTGCCATGAAGCTCTTTGAACTCGACAGGTTTAAAGTTATGTTGCACAACCGTCTTGCATCTCTCGAATGATGCTTTGATGGTTGCTGTAGCTCAAGCAAATTGTGGATGCTCGACCATGAGGATTCAAAGTTTTATTGACTGGATCCAAGTTGTCGCTTTAACTTCGCATGCGTACTCTCAACCCTGGTGACATGTACACAAATAGTTATGTACCAATTAATGAGTTTCAAACTTAAGCAAGATTATTAAACAAAAAGGTTACCTATTTGTCATAGTGACCCTCAAATGCATGAACCTGTCAGTCCAGGCTGCTACAAATCTGTCCTTGTATCCATCTAACCAAGTACCCCTCACGTAATGGAGTGCATCCGAATATGTGATAAATTGCTTCTCCAACAATGCCAAGTGTTGAAGGTAATATTATTCTGTGTGTGACACCACCAATAGGTTCCAACCCATCACAAACCTCTCCCACATTTCATTTGTCATAAATAACTTCTTACAGTTTGTAAGCACATTCTTACTAATGTGCCACCTACACAACAAATGTGTAGTATTGAGAAACACCCTTGATATGACATTCATCAAAGCCAACTCCTTGTTCATTATAATGACATTAGAGAAAGCACTGTCATCCATGACACTACGTATGACACCTATTGTTCATACAAAGTTATCCTCCCTCTCATGCTGAAGATACAAAAATGTCACAGAAAAAGTCATATCAGTACGCATCAAGCCCACAATCTCTAGTAACAGTATGCGATATTTGTTTGTCTTATAGGTGCAATCCATGATCAACACACTTGGGAATGCACGCAACAGGTCCATAGAAGCTGAGTGTGCCCAAAAAATATTAGTGGCAGTCTCATTGTCTTTGGCTACCCGATGCCACTCGATGTAATTATACTTGGCCAACTGTCCAAGCAAGTGTTGCATTTGAGATCTACTAGCCTTCTCTTCCCTCTTTTGTTTAGCTTGCACATTATATATTGTGGTTGTTGTAGTTGTGTTGAGGGTATCTCTTTGCTCCATTGCACATAATATGTCTTTTGGTCGAACGTTACTCTTAGACATATTTTTCAAAAGTGAGGACTTTTTGTCTAACAATTTACCCACAAAAGAGTGACCTTCGAGATGATCCGCAGCAAGGTGATTATGCACCCCGCATATGACTAGCAATAACCAATCGTCATCAGTGGGTAACTTCTTTCCCTTCAATTGGAATGGACATTGACACTTCTTCGTGCCCTTTCCCTTATTCCTTATAACCCCGCTAACATTTTTTGTCCTCTTATCTTCTTTATACTGCTCACTCCGCTCGCATGCAAGGGTCAGACCTAGTTTTCTTATGCCAGAGCCTGATTCTGACTTCTTAATAACTACAACAAACTCATTCCTCTTTTCAACATCCATCGCCCACCTAATCAATGTCGCCCGACTACACATAAGAGAACAATAATAACGTCAAGTTCATCCAAATTGTTATACACACTATCAGTTACATACATTTTTTTTACCTCATGTATGGTAGATTCATTGTTGTAATTTATCACCATTTTATCACCAATCCGACTATAGCGGGTCGAGACATTGGGCTACTAAAAAAAATCAGCTTTCTGTTTTTGTTCGGCATCTCAGGGCTGAACAGACTTTATCCTGTTCGACACTGTGATGCCGAACACGACGGAAAAAAAACTGTTGTGAACTTGAAATATTTTTTACCTTGAGGCTTTTGTTTCGCTCCATTTCACTTTTTTCATGCTCCATTGGTTGAGTTCTTGTTTGAGAATCACAATGTATGGCTTTTTTTGGGTGTTAGAGAACCTAGATGGAGAAGAATGGAGATGGAGCAGAAGAACGAGGGAGGTGTGAGGTGTGGAAGAATGAGAGTTTGAAGTTGACGGTTTGGGAGAAGAGGATGAGGTGTGGAGGTGTGTTCACAAATATGTTTTTTAAGTTTTTTTTTCATTAGGGTTATAACTGTCATTTTAAGCTAAGGTATTTTTGGAATAGAGTTAAGTGAGGTGTGCTCACAAAAACTTGAGGTGTGCATATAAGCCAAAAAAAAAACCCTAGTCCCTAAGAAGAGAACGTGTTGGTACAAGAGGCAACCGGGTTTGGATCAATCACCGGTCTAAATTGATTGATATCATGCTAGTACCAATCAATGCATGGCACGATAAATGATTAAAAGTGTTTTAGTCAATACATATAGGCTAGAGATGATATTATTGTAAATGTCATTGTTAACACATCCTTTATCAGACATTATGTCACTTCCTGCTGAGACTGGTGTGTTATCTGTCCATTCACACTGTAGATGATGTGAACCAAGGTGACCCACCTATAAAACTTTTTCGAAGCAAATGTTCTATGATAAAAATGCCTTTGTAGTGTACATGGTGAATTATAAACACCTAGAAAACATTATTCCAAACAAACAATCATTCTCCTTTTTATTATTATAAATGAACTAAATAAGAAACAGTTTCACTGGAATTTTTTTTTGTGGGGGCGTATCAGTGTCATGTTGGCACAATTTTTTTTCACATCTTTGACCTTAAGCATGGATTCAAACCATGAAATCAATTGTTGTTTCCGACCATCTAATCAACCACCAAATTGAAAGAGATCAAGCAATTATGAGATGAAAGTTTCTTCCCTTTATGGGTTCTTTTGTATTCTAGATTGGAGAATTTTTTAAAACAAATGCCACAACAATATTAACAAGATATAGCTTGCTGAAATAATATTTTATTTGTGAAATAAAATACTTACAACATGTTTAAAAATAAAATGGTATCATATTTCAACACAATAATATCTTGGGACAATGGTGGTAATGTTGTAGAAACCCAAAATTATAGTACTATTATTGTAGATAGACAGTATAGTTATGTTGTTGCAAACCAATCAAATGATAATATGACGTTGTTGTTGTAACCACATGAGATAATGGAAATGTGTTATAACCAATAAAAATGATGGTGGAAGATAATGATGGTGCAACCGTGGAGGAATTAAACCAACTCCAAATGATGATTATTCATTTATAGATGAATCAAATCAATTCCAAAGGATTGGTGCTTTTCAAAGAATTAAATCAAACTCTAAAGGATGGAAGAGTTGAAACCTACAAAGGAACTAAATCAACTCTACGAAAATTTTTGTAGGAGGAAACTAAACCAGATTATGGTAAGATTCTCCTATGATATAGGAATCAAATCAAGTCTGGTAAGATTTCTTATACAAGGAAACTAAATTAAACTAAGATAAAAGTCACCTATGAAGGAGAAACACATTGTGCTGTGTTTGTTGCGTGTTGAAGCATGGTCATTTTCTTTTACGTTCTGTTACTATTTATAGACAAAATGAGTAATTGTATTTAGTTATCAATTCCTACAACATGTCCTATGATCGACAACATTAATCAATTGTAGAAACCATATTTTGAATGCTCATCTCCTCATCTATTCAGATAATTGTTTGTCAAATTTTCACAAATATTATTCCTCAATTTGTTATTGTAACCGGTGGTGGAGTTCCTCCAATGATATTATATCATTTGTCATTGATATCAAAATTCTTCCAAGGATATCCTACCATGTGTCATTGGTGCCAAAATTTTTCAATGATATTCCATCATCTGTCACTAGTGTTAGAAATCTTCCAATGTTATCCCGTCATCTATCGTTAATGTCTGAATTCTTTCAATGATATATCATCATCTATCACTAATGTTATTATTCTTCCAATGATATCTCGCCATTTGTAACTAATGTTATAATTCTTCTAATGATATTTCACCATTTGTAACAATGTCAGGATTCTTTTAATGATATCCCATCACTAATGTTGGAATTCTTCCATTGATATTCTGTTATATGTCAAAAACTTCTTCCAAAGATTCTTGTTTGACACCTCATCTAGTGACTAATTATCTTAAAATCCTCTAATGAAAGTATTTCACCTGTCTGATAACTGTCTTCATTGACATCCCATCTAGTAACTAATTCTTCATACATCTTCCAATATGGAAAATAAGCCATATGCAGTGTAATCGTCTTCCCAAGATTCCTCTTTATATGATTCTTCCACTTATAGAATCAATTATCTTTTCCTACCATAATACATATGAAAAAATCACATAAATAGTCAAACATGCTAAAGAAGAAAAACAAAATTTTGTGAACCAAAATGAAAAAAAAAATCACATAATAAAATATTAATGGTTGATAATTCATGTGCCTAAAGGGTATCTTAAATTGAGAGCCTAATTGGTACACATAACAATTACATGCCTCAAAATCAAAATACGAACGAAATAAAAATTAAAAAAGACAATCAAATGATTAAAAAAAGAGGGGCAATCAACCACTAATCTATTTGAAAGGGCTGAGAGCTTGCACCGTTATAGAAGAACAATTCATTGATTCATAAATGGTGTTGCTTTCATTTAAAAATAGTCGGAGAGTTATATGTCATTGATTCAAGAATGGAAACAAAGACAATGACAATTACAATGAAGATAGTGAGGACCTAAGACCTACAAACATGGAAGATAGTCGAAGGAACTCAAATTAGGTAAAGGGGGTTGGCCGCTCTAAGAGGTTTCAACCAAAGTTTAAAATTTTTTCCGTAACAAATGGTAATGACTGATAAGAAAACGGTTATGATCAGGTATAAGGTATTTATATACTACATTCTATGTAACATGGTATATAGTATTGTAATATTCCTATCAATCTATAATCATGTATATTAACTTGAATAAATACTGAGATTTAACCAGGGCAGATCAATATAGAACTACATTCGGTCTATTTATAAACTAGATTTTTTATTGGTTCCCAAATCAATTGAATATTTAATTAAAGGAGATACACATAGATTCATATTAGCTTCTTCTTTTTTTTGGGGGGGGGGGGGGAGGGTAAACGAATTCATATTTGCTTTAAGTAGACCACAAATGAATATGACTAAATAATTGTATCATTGACAGAACCTATGCTATCTTATTTACGTTTATAACACGAAATAAATAATTAGCTTCAAACCCCCACCCCTTACATGGCTCGTGCAACTAAGGATGGCATTGGCAATCAAGATAGGCACGGTGCATTTTTTTATTATATATATATATATATATATATACTCGATCAAGACTGCGGTAGGAAAAAGGAACAAATTTAATAATAGCCTGTTTGGTTGCCACCTGTAATCTAATAATTTCATTTGAATTTCTCAGGGCATTTGTAACCATGAGGTGATGGTTGATAATGAACTCATTCAAATATATAATGATTTGTTAACTATAATTAGAAATGAAGCCATCTTAGGTTTTTCTATAAAATGAAATGACTTCTGTCATCAAGCACAAATCAGTGCAAATCTGAATGAGTTCATTACAAACCATCTCATTGTGGTTACGAAAGCCTTGCAAAACTTAAATAAAATGATTATATTACATGTGGCTGCCAAACGCAGCCTAAGAAAACAAATAAAATAGAGCAGAAGAATAGAGATGTACAGGCTGAAATATTCAAACACCCCCTAAGGCCATGTTTTGTTACAACCTAAATGTCACACACATCTACAAGATGGAACCCAAACCCAATCGAACCAAAAACTCAATTAGGCAATACCTGACCCCTTATTTACCCCAAAGTATTAGGTCCGAACGCCTTAGGTCAGTCAAGGTCAATATGGCATAAGGGGTTGACACATCAGCACCAAAAAGTGAAATGCATCCCTAAAAAAGTGTAAATCACTTTTCCAGCACTGATGTATCCACCCTTAAGGTCACACAGGGGCAGTCGTACCAACTCACCCCACACCTTACAAAGAGAAATATATCACATTGATATCAATAATGTGTGACACAATGCCTCACAAAGGGTATCTTGATAAATACATGATGGTCAAAGGAGGGTGTTATGGTGAATACAAATAAAAAAGTACTTATCTATATATCAAAGTAGGTGATACGTCGAATGTTATGTAGGTACTGGTATAATATCTTTCACTTTAGATTGGAGGTTTTTTTTTGTTTTGTTTTTGTTTTTGTATAATTAGATTGGAGATAATTTGAACTCACTCTCTTACCCTACCAACCTATTTGTTTTATCAAAAGATCCCTCCCTCTCCTCCCTTATAAAGTGCCCTACATGTTCTCAAAAACACATTTGATATTCCCATTTCATTTATACATTTCTAAAGATAAATAAAAAAATTGATTATTAGCTAATATAAAGTGATGCAAATAGTAATGTGGTTAACAAACTGAACGACTTGAATGCCCTAATAAATTTCAAAATAATGGGGCTAGGCATAGTTATAATGAAGCCCATTTCTAATATAATGAGTAGACATTTATTAGGGGACATATTTGGGGTGTTTCTCATTTCCATTTAGAGGAAAGCTTTACCATCAAATTTAGGGGCTGTTTCACATTTCTATTCTTCGTACTGTTTCCAGCACTCTTTTCTCACTACTTGGTTACTATGGCACCAGTGTAAAGACAAACATTACATCATAGTCTGTCAGATTATTGGTTGAGCTGTGATTCAGACGCGGCCCGTAGGTGGGTTGAGTCAGCAAAGATCTGAATCGATGTAAGAACTGATCAAAACCCGCTGGTTTTACGCTAAAATACCATTGGCCATACAGCTTAACCAGGTTTTCCTAGACCAATGTTATTCTTGAAAGTTAGTTTTGTACATTCAGTGTATCCTTGGTCCCCTTTTATTTGTACATTCATTTCTTCCCCCATTTGCCGAGGAATCGATCATCCATTGCTTAATCAGTTGTCCTAATGGTTCTCACATTTTATTTGCTATTCTCATTGGTCTTAGAATACATGCTCAATCTCTTATAGCCTGTTTGGCAGCCACCTGTAATCTAATATTTTCATTGTAAATTCCCGTTATATGTAAGCATGAGATGATGGGTTGTAATGAGTTCATTCATATTTATACTAATTTGTTAAATAAAAGTAGAAATGAAGTTATCATAGGTTTTTCTGTAAACTGATGTGAATATGCTATCAAGCACAAATCACTGTAAATCTGAATGAGCTGATTACGATCCATCCTCTTTGAGCTTCATTTGCATTGGGAAACTCAAATGAAATGATTTCATTACAGGTGGATGCCAAACACAACCATAGTAGTTTTGTTTGGATTGGCTGCATTTTTGGCTCACCATGAATTCTATATGACTGTGTTTGGCAGCCACATGTAATGAAATCATTTCATTTGAGTTTCCCAAGGCTTTTGTAGCCACAATGGGATGGTTTCTAATGAGTTCATTTTGCAACGATTTGTGCTTGATAACACAAGTCATTTTGAAAAACCTAAGATGACTTTATTTTTAATTGTAGTTAACAAATCAATATAAATTTGAATGAGTTCATTATAAACCGTCGTCTCATGGTTATAAATGCTTTGACGAGAAACTCAAATGAAATGATTACTTTACTGGGCTGCCTAACAGCCTATATCTAAATCCGGTAAGATGAAAATTGTTCAACTCATTTGCATTACATGTTGGGCTATTTGGAAAACCCAGAATTCTATTATTTTTGTTGATAATGATACCAATGATGCAAGTGTAGCTTGTGATTCTCGTATTAGCGAACGAGTTGGACTTTTTGAATCCTCTTCATCACAGGACTCTAACAACCTGACTTCAAGTTGGTTGGCTCATTGGCTTCCTCCTAAGCAAGGGTGGTGAAAATTTAATTTTGATGGATCTACCTTGTTAGATTTCTCCTTATCCAGCATCAGCGTTTCGTATTAGGAATTTTAATGGTCTTTTAGAAGTAACCAAGATCTGGTTTCCCCCCAAGTCGTGTGAAATGTTTTATTGCTCTCATGGGTCTTCATATTGCATCGGCGATTGGTTTAAAAAATATTATTTTGGAGGGTGATGCAAGTAATGCAATCAATTGGCTTGCCTCTGATATATCCTATTGTCCATAGGAGTTCTGATCTATAATTAAAGACTGTAAACTATTATATAGATGTTTTAATAACATTAGGTTTCAATTTGCTAGAAGAGAAGCTAACGGAGTTTTTAATCTTCTAGCTCATTATATATGGACTTGATAGGTTGTCACAAGTTCCATCTTTGGTTAAGGAGTGCTATGGCTACGGATTTGAGGATTGTTTCGTTACCTTCTTTACCTGAATGAATTTCTTTTTTACCAAAAAAATAAATAATAATAATAACTATGATCATTATTCTCTTATTTAGTTTAATCATTGACTGTGTTCTAAGTCTAAATCTTAAACCCAAGTCCTTCCCAAGCTCACAGCCAAGCCATCAAAGCACAAGCCTAAGCCTGTGAGAGACATTGGATGACTAGATCCAACCAACACATTCCGAAAGGGCTGCAGTGATTTTGGCCAGGCCTAAGCCTAAATCCACCCCAAACTCAAGAATCAAGTCCATAAGATTCTTTATTATTATATATTGTGAACTAGACCTGCTTTATTTTCCAACTGTAAATTCACTTAAATGTCCTCAATTAATGGAACAGAAGTAGTATATGAGCTCTTTAAACACCAAAAATTAAAATCCAAGTTCTTCAGGCCTTTAGGCCTACCTGTTTTTTTTTTTTTTTTTTTTTCTTTTTCTTTTTTGTTTTGGTGAACATGACATTACTGCTCACTGCTCTCCCATCCCTCCCTCCAGGGAATTGACCCTGGGTCTTCCCTAAGGAAGACTTATGCCTCAGTCACCCGAGCATGGGGGCATTGGTGACCTACCTGTTTTCTTTATACCCCTTTTTTCGCAAAAAAACTACTCATTTTCCTTGTGCCTCGGTTTTATCTAGCTCAAGACTGGTAAAGACATGTAGCACGAAGGGTGGGTAAGATGGGTATTGAAAAACACAATCTTAAAACCATAAAATACCCATCTACCGTCTTCTACCTTTCATTCAAAATCAATGACTCTGATGACATGGATAATCATTCTAAGCTTCTTTATTTTTGCAAAGTGAAGTTTAGATAGAGTACCCTCCAAGAATATGTTACATATCTAACAATTCTAACTTTAAAAGTTGTCCAAGATGTTTCCGGGATTTCACCATGAAATTCATTGTACCCTAAAATCAAACTCTCCAAATTATCCCTAACACAACCTGATAAACTTTCCAAAATTATAGATAACTCTCCCCTAAATTTGTTTCGTTGCAAATATAAGTTTTGTAAGTTGCAGAGGTACCTCAAAGTCCTCGGTATCTCACCATCGAGCTCATTGTCATTCAGGTTAAGGTCTGTAAGAAAAGTCATGCTCCCAATAGAATCTGGAATTGAGCCATGAAAAAATATAATTTGCAAGATTGAGATACGTGAGGCTACTAAGATTAAACAGTTAGTGAGGACCTGTTTCAAAAGTCTTTGATATCTCTCCACTAAATTTGTTTGCTTCCAAAAATAGGATTTGTAGGTTGCAGAGATTCCTCAATGTCTTGGGTATCTCACATAGAACTCAGAGGTATAAGAATAACAATGTAGATTGTTTTTTCCATGCATAAGTACCATGGATTCAACAGCTAAACATCACCTTAAAGCAATACAAGACCAAATCCTCTGTATCTTCGGTGACTCGTAGTTGTAGCTTAGGATGAATGAGACCTCTAGAGAGTGCGTAGATGGTAATTGGCAAATCCTCTGTTTTTTTCCCTCAATTTATTGCTAGTTTTCTAATAATTTCAAAATAATAGTAATATTTTAATATGAGATTGATTGCTTTAAACGTTAGAGCTTCAACGTTTATTTGGTGCAAAACAGATTTATGTAATAAAGTAATATTTTAATGATTCATACGGTTAAAGATTCAAACTTTGCTTGTTGCAAAACGTTTTGATATGTAAAGTATTAATTTAACTATATGTTATAATTTTGAAATAAAGTCATATTGAACAGTGAAACGTTGGGACATCCAACGGCATGATGTTAGAGATCTATATATACATCAATATGAGTGTCATTTTCAACTAAAATATTTTATGAGATTGGTTATTTTCTTTAGAAAAATCTGTAAGTTTTTATGCTATTTTTTTAGTTCTCTAAGAATCATTGTGTGAAGTGGTGTTGTTCGGTTATACCACGTAAATACAAGCAAGGTACAAAAAAAAATTATTGTGATTCGATTATATCCTAGAGACTTGATCATCTAAACTGTACCTTATTGCATTGAGAGGGGACGATTAACGTCTTAAATAAAGCAATCTCCATATCATGCCTTTGAGCAAAGACGATCCATGCGGTCCCTCAAATTTTCCAACAATTCATGACGTTAATCCGTATTGAGATCGTATTGCTCATGGTGATAGATGCTGCACTAGTTCAAGAACTATTAGTAAGGTAAGTCGGTGTATTTCATTGAGGTGGATACTGAATCAAGTCACTGCATTGAGAAAGCCCGACGAATTTATTTTAAGGGCTATGGAATATTGCGAGCAACACCAATAAATATTTTAATATCTGATTCATTGGTATGTGTGTTACTTTTGTATTTCAACGACATCATTCAGGTATGTATTTAAATTTTTTTGGTTGATTTCATATTTTTATAATCTTGTTGAACATCATATTTATATCATGATGGATTGTTTAGATTTTTTGTGATTCTCATATTGGCTAAATTATTTGAGAATTAGAAAACCGAAATTAATGTTATTTGTAATCCGTATACATTTATGAAAAATCTTATCCAGTTGAGATGATTGTGGCATAATTTCTCTAAGGGAGAGGTCAACATTTTAAGTCCCTTGGGCAGCATCCCCAATGGATTAGGTTGATGTTTGTCCCTTCTTAATAGAGTAATGAGGGTTCACCCTGTGTGGCAATAGCATGCCCAAAGTAGCCTTACAAAAAAAATGGAGGTTCTGAGAGAAAAAAGAAAAGTTGAGAGAGTTATAATCTAATCCTATTGTTGAGAATAAAAGTGGGATAAAAAAAAAAAAAAAAGGTTTGTTTGACCAACCTGTTCAATCCCAAGACTCTTTAAAATTAAGAAAACATATAAATTCATGAATATATTTAAAAAAAAATACTTTTTATATATGTGAGAAATTTGAGCATTTTATAAGAAAATGCCAATACATAAAAAAGGACTATATAAAAATTGATGGCCATAGTGACTAACATTATGGAAAATTCAGTTAAGGTCATAATAATGATAAATATGAAACTGAATTGAAATTTAATGCGATTTTAAATGATATTTCGTATATGCTAAAATTAAGAAAAACATCAATTTCTAGAAATGTGTTGAATAAATTTAATTTTTTTTATTTAATCCGACAAATTTATTATTGTTGAAGAATGAGAATTGTGGTGGTAAATGGTGTACCAAAATGA
>JAOXJP010090607.1:0-14690 GCA_025762735.1 Platanus orientalis | reverse complement strand
TCTAGTGAAATTTCCATTAATCCTCACGACGAATAATCCATCAAAATCGAAATTTTGAACCTTGGATAGGTCTAGAGTTCAAACCTACATCTTAACATTATTATTTTTTAATTCATGGGCCGGCCCGAGCCCACCCCTATGGGCCTAAGCCTCGGCCCTAGCCCGGTCTATACTTTGAGGGCCGGGCCCGGGCCTACCATGGCCCGGTCCATGCCCACCCCTAGTTAATAGCCCTCATGTTTATATACCCGTTATGACCATATATTTACTCTCTCTTTTTTTCCTGGAGCAAATGTCTTGTCCATGATTTGGTGCCCAGAACACTAGGGAATGCCATATGGAATAAAATGGGTGAGAATTTGAAATTTCATCTAATTCCCACCCATTTTATTCCATGTGACGTCCTCTAATGTCTTGGACAGAACATTTATTTTATTGGTTGTCAATTACGTAGAGAAAATGTTCTGTTCAAGAAGGTGTTTTGGACACAGGAGACGACACGTGGAAGAAAATGGGTGGGAGTTCAAAAATTTCAAATTTCAACCCATTTTCTACTTGTCATCCCCTGGTATCCAAAACACTATCCTAGACAGAACATTTTCTTCCTTTAGACACAAAAGTTGGCACATGATGCATTCTTTGAAAACTGTTTGTATGGTTTTAACCCTATACACCACAATCTTTGTGTATGGGAACATGAAGGAGTATACAATTGGGGAGTACAACATTTGCCCCTTACTGAAACATACTATACCCCGTGTTTTTTAGAATTTGGAGCACCAAATGGAGAGCTATGATAGCAATAGTTGGGGTTAACCGAACGAGTCGACCCAACCTCCTACGTTTTGAGTTCAATTTATTTTCCTTTGAACAACTTTTGAGTTTTGTTTTTCTTTTTTGGTTGGGAAATTATACAAGCTATATGGATGCAACTTCGGTTGGGATGACCTGAAGCCTTGCTTGGTTCGGCCCAAAGTATGGGTTAGATGGGCCAAGTTTACCGTGAATTGGGTTGACTTTGTCCTTATATTTTGGACTGGAAATACAACGTTAAATCAACCTGAAACTATAGTATATATCATATATATTATAAACAAAACTACAATAATTATATAATTGTATGGAATTTTATTAAATGTAATATATTATATATAATCCTAACAGCCCACAGACTGTAAAGTTTGGGTTGGTCAAAATTGACTCAAAGTCAATTTACTTATGATGGGCTGAGTTCAGTCTGAGTCAACTGGACTGACTTCGGGCTTGGGCCAAGTATAGGTTGGAGGTTTAAACTTTGGACTGAGTGCAGACTAACTTCCACTCCGCCCATCATGGCTCAACTTGCAACCCTAGCCATTTTGTGCAGACCCTATGTATTCTACCCCAACAAAGGACTACAAGCCCATTGAGTTCACTCTTATGAAATTGTGTGGTAAGTTTTTCAATTGCCATATGTATTAACTTTATGCCTCCATATTTAAGGCTAAATGCTATTTCATTTTATTAGGGCCACCCTAGCCCGCAAACAACAACTTAATAAAGCGAGACCCGCACAATAGGCAGAAGGGTCAGCCAATATTGCACATCTGTAGGGCTATCAATTGGGCTGGGATGGACCATAACCCGACTTGACCAGCCCAAAGAATGGGCAGGTTTGGTAAGTTGAACTTTAGGCTGGGCTGGGCTCGAGCCCAAGCATTAGGCCCGAAATGAGTTTCGGGCTGGGCTCAAGTTCAAGCTTTTTTTAACCCGAAGCTCGACCTGGCCCACCCTAAAGTTCAAGCTCTTTCTAATATGGGGCTCAAAGCTCGACCCTAAACTAAGTGTGATCTTAATACATGAGTGAGCCCAGTTTCTTAATTTGAGTGACACTGACGTAAAGCTCATCTCGAAGTATATAAATTCTAAATGATTTTTATTTCATAAATTTAATTTTTAAAACCTGTGGCCCCAACTCAATTTGATATGTTTCATAAATTTGCTTTTTCAAGCCCATGGGCCCCAACTTAATCTAAATTTTTTCATTGGCTTGTTAACTTTGAGCTAGCCCGAACTCGGCCCGAAACCTGATTTATTAAATCGGATTGGACTAGGGCAGAATGTCTCGGGCACAGGCTGGGCTCAGGTTCATGAAATTTTCCTGGGGCTGGGCTCGGGTTAACCTTAGCCCGCCCCAGCCAAGCCTGATTGACAGCCCTACACATTTGTGGAATGTTGTCAGGGGGATTTTAACACCTGCTCTCGGAGAAGAGTGGACAATGTTGCAGCCATCCACGTTGGGGAGCATTAGTAAGGTTAAATGCTATAAATGCTACAAATCTTTAATATAAGAAATAATTATTGTTTGCAGACTCGGTTCATAGCTCATTGGCATTCTATACTGCAAATCTGCAATCATGAGGTTCTAATCTCAATCACAACCCAAAAACTAGCGAAAAGAAAAACCCAAAAAAAGGGATAGAAGTTGTTGGCCCAGTTAGTTTTGTTCTGGTTTAGGGATACTAATGGTGTTGAAGTGCCAAATTAGTGATTAAACATTCAGACATACGTTCTTTACAATTTAATTTAACTATTGTATAGCCATCCATACAGGGAATGTTGCAATAGAAGTGAAAAAATGCATCCCTCTATTGGTTTTGGTCATTCTTGAATGGTTTACCTAATCAAAGAGGAAATTTTGAACTGCTGTTTTTACCTGATATGGTTTTTAGGCATGAAGTTGCTTCTGAAAGTTTGGTCCCCAAGCTAGTAATGCATTAGAGCATAATTAAGCAATGAAGAGTTGACATTGATTTAGTCTAACAAAAGTCCAATGCTTACTTTTTATAGGAGGTCCTTTAGATTTTGAATATGATGCGACCAAAATAGTTTTGAATTTAAGTGGCTCAACAATGGAAAATCAAGGCAGGGGCCTACCAGGTATGTCACCATGAACAATGCCCAAGATAGGCATCCTTAACCTTGAAATATCATCAGGACAATGATAGTCATATTCAAAGTCGTCGGTAGCGTTTGGATAAACTTGTAACTGACTTTTGACTTGAGATATAAGTTACTTATTTATATATATAGGGCTCAGCCAGTCAAAATTTCTGCATAAGTCAATGACTCAACTTATCTGGTAAGTTGTTAGATCCCAACTTTAAAAGAAGTTGATTCTCCAATCTCTTTCCTACTTATGAATTATGCATAAGTAGCTTTTAAATTTGCAATCGAAACGCAAAAATATAGAAACTTAAATTATGACTTCTGCAGTGTTAGAAGTCGTAAGTTGTTATAAATAAGTTTATCCAAATGCTACCTTTAATTTCCACCGAAGGATCAACAAAATGCATAAGAAGCTACTTTTGAGATCTTCATGGCCTGTTTTGCATTTCGTACAAGAGAATTTCATTTTGGAAATTAAAATAACGCTGAAAGTCTAGGTATTTTGTTAGTGGCAGGATTAAAGGAGTGAATTAAACCATAATAGTTAGGCTAAAGTTACTTTATGATATTTATTTGCTAAGAGTAAACTTACCTTATATGACTGATTAGCTTTTTCTTTCTTTATTTATTTTCCTTTTTCCTAGTCCTTAAGTTAGCTTTTCGGAAAGTGTACAGATGATTATTTATTGTGATATTCAAAATACATTGCATTTATCAAGACATCTGGTTTACCATATTCGAACCAAGCACATTGATGTTCAATATCATTTTGTTCATGACGTTGTGGAAGATGGAAATATTTCATTGTAGGAGATTCACATCAACAACAATGTAGTAGATACGTCGATGAAGCCAATAGCAAATGAGAAATTTTTACGATGTATGACTTCTCTTAAGCTTATTGTTATTAGTTGACCTGTCATGTTGGACGGTTGTTTGGGAGTATTTTTCTCATTGAAGGGAAAACTAGTCTTCAAATGCGAGAATGTTGAATGGGTATGTTATAGGAATGGTCTCCTTTTTGGAAACCAACTCCCCCTCCTCTTATGTATGAATCCAAATTTCTCTAGGAATCTTGTTTTGAGGAAAAACTTTATATAAGAAAATAATATTTGGACAATTATCTTTTTTATATGTTCAAGATTTGGTTTAAGGGTTTTGGGGTTATTTCTTTAAGATTTTTTAGGGTTGGGTAGTGAAAAAAGTGACAACACCATTGTATTTTCTTATATTTCTCCATGATTAGTGAAGATTCATGTTTGTTGTCCTATAAATGTAAGCAATCTTGCCAAATTATGTAAATCATTATATTAATTGTTTTCTGCTGAAATTTTTTTTTGTTTTTTGTTTTATCTATTAGTCTTGTAGGTACAACGCTTCCAACAATTGTTCTTACCTTATATGGATTTTAGGCATGAAGCTACTTCTAAAGGCAGTTTTGTCCCCATTATTATTAACACATTAAAGTAGAATTAACTGAATAAAGAGCTATTGGGTCTATATTCTAATTATGCACTATTCTGTAAACAAACAAGTATTTATTTCATATAAATAAAATACTAAAAATTGAAATGAAAAGAACCATTTACTTGACTGGATGATTTAACAATAAATCATACCTGAAATTGATCAATGCTAGTGTTTGACACTATGCCCTTAAGATAGATTTCGCCCCTCGCATTGGTGCTTATGAACTCTTCAGACATCTGCCTCCCAAGATACAATGATCTGTACACATAGAAGAAGCACTATAATCTGTGTGCTTGGTGAATCAAACTTATGATGTACTCTCTCTCTTAGAACACGAACATGCTATCATGTTCTTTACATGCCTAATTCAGACATCCTCTATGATGCCTAAGGAACACTATGAATTTTGAATTTGGAATTGAGTAATTGAACTAGAGTTGATAAAATGAATGAGGGATGTTTATTTATAGATTTGTTCATGTTTGTTCAAAACAGGCATAAGGACACAACCTTTGGTGTTCGAATAGACATAAATGCATATAGTTGCAATTTAGTAGCCACCTACATGTGCGTACGGAACAAACATGTGTCAATAGGTGTGATTTAATAGTCACATGTGTGTCTATTCATTTATAACAGTCATGAAAGGAAAAACTGTAAAACCATGCAAATAAACGCACCCTTTCACCAGTATTACCAGTGTTTAACTAGGCACCTTTAGAGACAATTTTTCATTCACCCATTAACAATTTTGAGTATCCAACTATACAAAGTTGTTCTCCTCATTGAGGTGAACATGAACCCATGTGGACCCGTCTCAAACAACTTGTTGGTCCCACTTTTATTTTGTTTCAAACATGCCAACCCAGTCAGATTTTTAATCTAGGCACAGTAAAAATCTGGGTGTTTCAAAACCGTTTCCAACAATCTCCCACATGAATGGAAATTGGCTTACTAAAATGCAAATGAAAATGCATATGCAGACACTGAAAGAGAGTACTTTTGAAAAAACTGTATAGGGAGAGGTAGCTTGTGGCTTTGAACCTTCATTTGTGAAAGACTATCGAATTTACTAGCTAACCAGTGAAGATGATGTCTTGAACTGTTCAACCGTTTGTGTAAACCAAGACAATAGAATTCACATAGCTCTTTTCCAGACACAATTTGATTCTCATGATTGTGTTCATTTTGGCCTTGAACACCACCTGGTCTCATGAGTGTTTTAGAGAATTCAGCTATTCAATTATCATTTAAAACAGTCCCTTCACACTTACATAAGTAATTCTTATTAAGAGTATTCTACTATAGTCCACTTGGATTTCCAAGATATAAGAATTATTAAAAACATAGTTTACTTTGATCTTCGTTGCATGTATCACTATTTTATCATAAAAGTGGGTAGGAGAAGTTTTCTCCATAGTGATCGTAATAATATTATTAAGTCACACACAATTTGGCTGTCCCTTTGAACCTAGATCTTGGGATCTCCAATAAACTAGGTTGGGTTGCCATTATGATGACTTTTTAGACATAGACTTTAAACCCATTCCCCTCGATAAACAATTTACTTGATCTCTTCTCAATCTTTATTTAATGAATTCTCAATATCATCTTATTTATGGAAATAATTCCATGTGAGATCAACTGCCTTACGGTATTGTATCTCCAATGAATATGTCGAGACTTACTATGTCATACACACATACTTGTCACATTCATTAATTCTCAACCCATTTGACATTATTATATTTTCATGCCTCTTTTAGGTCCTATCTCAAGGCTTTTAAGGATAAGGACTGCCACCTTACTATGCACCCCCACACTTTTAAGAATTTTCAGGAAGATTTTCGACATTTCCATAATTCATGTGGTGTATTTTACTTTCCTTGTGAGGCATCTCATTGAGAATATAATTTGTGGTAAGTTCTTTCTTCACCGCATAAATTCTGAGGTAAACAAGTACATAGCTTTCATAATTTTCTTTAAGGTTGTATTTTAATTGTTCAGTAACTTCGTTTTGCTTATATCCCTAAAAAGGCGCCATTACTTAAAGGATCAACTAAGTTAATACTTGACCATACAACCAATCATGATAAATCTTGAATTGAATAATCTAACCACATAGCTATGACAATTTAAATTTGGATTTACCATTTTATATTTTATGGTTATTCTGTGATAGTATAAATTTACTATCATAATGCAAAAATATTAGTGGCATTGATTTAAGCCAACTTATAATTTTTTTAAATTTAATTCCACAACCACTTCATTTATTTGCCTCTAGTTGCAAATGTCATAAACCCAAACTCTTCATTGTAGAGTGAATTATCCAGGTCTATTACTTTGACCCTCAAAAAATGTAATTCTTCAAAGAGTGTATATTTATACATTAATGGGTTTTAAATCCTCTGATTTGGAACTCTAATAAGCATCAATATATCATTTCAAAGTAAGATGATACTAACTAAATCAATACATAGTTTTCTTCAAGTATTCATATACTTGGTCAACAACTTTTCAACTCAAATAACTAGATTTATAAATGAACCTACTTAAACTTAATAAAACTATGTTTAATCTTATGAAACATGACATGTATAACATAATAAAAACATACATCATAACTTTTATTTTCTTGTAATTTAAACCTTTGTACTTTAGCCAATCACTAACTTGGTTCCTCCTCCATAGTGGTAACCTTCATTTGTTCACATGCACATACTTATATGTACAGTGCCATGTAGATGTTTTTATAAAATGAGATATTTCTAAATTCAATATTAAGGTTATCCTTATATAGTCTATTACCCCCACATTTCAAACATTCAATAAAAATATCTAATCTCATAACACATCTCATATGAAGCATAATTTCATAATTTAAAAGTAACTAAGAAGAATCTTTTTAAAGTCTAATAGTAAAAACTATATCTAATCTTGTGAATAATGGCATACATAAAATTACCACATCACAAATAAGATAAAACAAAATCTAAGTCATACTTTCCTTACTTTGTTGTTTACTAATCTTATTATAGACAAATACTCCCACATTTCTAATATATAAAGTGTTTTCCTCTCTAATTGAGTTCATCTTTCCACCCGTTAGATAGAAAACCAACGGGTGCCTTATATAGGGATATCACATGAAAACCGTTAGTTAGGGAACCAATGGATGTCATTGTCTTTTGTAGGGATATTGCATGGTAACCGTTTCCAACCAATCTAGTGGTTGTGTGAAGCATTGCTTTCCAACCAGTCCAACGGTTGTGTGAATGATTGCTTGCCAACAATTCTAATGATTGTGTGAGGAGTTGTTTGCTAACCAATCTAACCGGTGTATGTAAAATTATGATCGTTATATGAGTCTATTGTCAGGGAAATTTTCTTACAACGGAACAATCCACCCGAGTCCTATCTATGCCTTTGCCGAATGGTATGAATTCTAACAACCAAACTACCAAAGTGGTGCCTTTGCCGAATGGTGTGAATTCTGACAACAAGTAGTTTTTCATTACTTCTAAAAAACTGCTTTACGACAGTCAAACATTTTCTCTTCACACTATGTAGAACTAGGAACATGAGAACTTCATATTTCAGAAGTGTTCACCATAATCTAGAATACTTATATTATAGGTCACCATCTCTCCCAATCTGATCCAAAAATAATAATATATCTTAATTTGCAAATACAAGAGGGTGACTCATGTTTGTTCAATGGCTTTCATTCAACAGAAGTGCTACGGAAAGCATGGACTCTTGAAGAAACTTCTTTGATATACACTAATTAAAAAATATAGGAATTCAGGGGTCTCAAACAAAAGATAAGTCTCCCAATTCTAAGAAAGGATAAAGAAGATTCGGTTTAAAAAGATTCAAAGGAATCCTAGACATTGGATTTGATATCTTCCGGTTATAGAATTTTACTTTCCCCATCAAATAGTTTTGAAGCATTTCTATTGGTTCTACTCAATCATTTATGTGATACATTGAACCGGTTAAATGGATAACGATCAGAACAGGCAAAATCCCTCTTTTAACCATTGCCAACAAATTGACGTCATTTATAACACTAACTGATTTTGAAAGAAACACGACAGATGGAAGAACCACCTAGAATTTAACACCAAGGCGAATAGGTGTAGTTGCATATGCAAAAAACCACTCTAAATCAAATTATTTGCCTGATTTAACATTGAAATTGTTTCCAACGTCAATTTTATTGGGTTGTTTTGTCACGGGACACAATCATTTCAATTAACAGAATGCACAAATAGTATACATAGATTTCAATTAAGATAGATTTTGCCCCTCGCATTGGTGTTTTCGAACTCTTCAGGCGTCTGCCTCCCATGATACAATGATTTATACACACAAAAGAAGCACTACAATCTGTGTGCCTAACGAATCAAACTTGTACTGTATTTTCTTTCTTAGAACACGAACATGCTATCATGCTCTCTATATGCCTAATTCAGACATCTTTTATGATGCCTAAGGAACACTACAAATTTTGATAAAATGAAAGAGGGACATTTATTTATAGATTTGCTCATGTCTGTTCGGAATAGACATAGAGACACAACATTTGGTATTCGAACAAACATGAATGAAAAAAGTTGCAATTTAGTAGCCACCCCATACGGGATGGACATGTGTCAAAGGGGATGATTTAATAGGCACCTACATGTCCGTATGGAATAAACATGTGTCAATAGGTGTGATTTAATAGTTACATGTGTGTCTATTCGTTTATAACAGTCACGAAAGGAAAAACTGTAAAGCCACGTGAATAGACAAACCCTTTCACCAGTTTTACCAATGCTCAACTAGGCACCTTTAAAGATAATTTATCATTCATCCATTAACGGTTTTGAGTATCCAACTGTACAACGTTGTTCTCCTCATTGAGGTGAACACGAACCTATGTGAACCTGCCTTAAACAACTTGTGGGTCCCACTTTTATTTTGTCTCAAACATGTCCACCCAGTCAGATTTTTAATCTGGGCACAATGAAAATCTTGGTGTTTTAAAACTGTTTCCAACAAGAGCTGACATTAATTTTGTTCAATCAAGATGCTTACTCTTTTTAAAAGATACTCTGCAATCTTATTTTTTGACAACGAGTTCCTTTGGAATCGGATGGAACTAAAATAGTTTTAGACTTAAGTGGCTCAACAGTTAAAAATCAAGGCAAGGGCCTACCAAGTAGAAGGGTCACCATGAACAACGCTCAAGATAGACATCCTTAACCTTGAAATCACATCAGGCAAAAATAGTCATACTCTTCTACTCTAAGTATCATCAAGTATCATCCAGGATTTGCAAAATTGGTAAGAAGCTACTTTGAGATCTTCATATCCCGTTTTCCACTTTGTACAAGGTCATTTCATTTTGGGAATCAAAATAACGTCCAAAGTCTGGGTATATTGCTAGTGACCGGATTAAATGAGAGCCTGTTTGGCAGCCACCTATACTGTAATCATTTCATTTGAGTTTCAAAGGCATTTGTAGCCATGAGATGATGGTTTCCTAATGAACTCATTCAAATTTATACTGATTTGTTAACTCCAAATAGAAATGAAGTCATCTTAGGCTTTTCTATAAAATGGAGCGACTTATGTTATCAAGCAGCAAATTTGAATGAGTTCATTACAAGTCATCCCATTGTGGCTACAAAAGACTTGGAAAATTCAAATGAAATGATTTCATTATAGGTGGTTGCCAAACGCACCCTGAGTAAATTAAGCTATAATAGTTGGGGCATAGTTATTTTATGATATTTATTTGTTAGAATAAGATTACTTTATATGACTGATTTCTGTTTTTTTGTTTTTTGTTTTTTTGTTTTGTTTTGGAGGGCAGGGAATTGTGTGGTTGATTATTTTTAAATTAATGAATGAGAATTTTCCTTTGGCCACTTTAGTCCCCATAAACTTTTCGGTGTTTTTGCTGGGATTTATAGCTAGGTTTCCTTTTTAACCCAATAACTTTCTTAAACATCAATGAATTTAGTTCAATGCTGTGATAAGGGAAAACATTTCATAGGGCACTTGCGCTTAAAATAGCCCCTTCTTCTTGTGCTGACTAAAATTATCTAACCAGATTTTTGCTTACGCTGTATCCAACTTCATTATGTCCAGCCAACCTTATGCTTACACCATATTCCACTTCTTAGTGGTGTCTCATTTCAATATTGGCATTGCCATTTAGATCCTGAACTGGCCTTGAGGAGATTCATTGTAATGTCTACACTATTTTGTTGTTGGGGATTCGTTTACTAGGCAAGAGAGGAAAATCTGGTTGGTTGTTTTGAGTAACCATTGGATGAGCATCTTAACTTTGGCCTTACTGCTTTGAGAGAACATGGAATTGCTTGCCAACGGTTTTTTTTTTATCTGCTTGGATTGGATGTCATTAAGGAAACAAGATATGGAGAAATAAAGATAAGATTTAATTAGGATTGAAAAAGATTAGATTGAAATAGGATTTGATTTGATTTCTTGATGTCATCATCAATCTTCTACTTAAACATATTAATAAAGGCATTGTAATATTAATCTATCAATACCAATATCTTTTCTCAATTTTTTTCTTGGTATCAAAGCTGGTCAACCAGACCCAATTCACATTCTCTTTCGCATTGTTTTTCTCTCGTAGTAGAGTGTATGCCTTTTCTCATCTTTGTTTATATCTCATTTACCATCTTTAACCCTTTCATCTAGGGCTGTCAACTATCTTCCTAAGCATCCGTATTTGATCCACTTAAGGTGCATATGGATGCATCTATTTCCGATTCATTTAACAAATATTTGTTTATAAATGAACCAAATACAAATATGCATTTATCATCTTTGGTTAAGTATTTGTATTTGATAAGGGAAAAACTCTCGGCCCAAGAAAATTTCGACTCATGAGATAAGACTCGGTGAGCCAGAATGGCACTGGACCCCGGACCCTGGGACAACATGAGCCGGGATCCCGACCCAAACCCGCATAACTCAATACGTGCGACCACCCAAAGACTCGAGAGGATCATAGTCTCCGACTGGGTCTCGACTGACAAGGCGACCCCCAAGAACCAATCCTCAAGACATGGTACGGGCCACCTAACCCCTACAACCAATCTGATGGTTCTGGAAAAGGAGCAGTAGCGCCAGAAAATAGGCATGGCGAAGGGTATGGGAAGTAGTTATGAGCAGATGCATGAGGGGACACTGTACGAGGGCATGGGGGGTAGTTATGAGCAGACACCGTATGAAGGCATGGGGGGTAGTTATGAGCAGACGCATGATGGGGCATAGTACGAAGGCATGAGGGGCAGTTATGAACAGACGAGTGAGGCAACAAACTCACTGAATCGGTGACACGTGGTCAAACGCACAGAGTCGGTGACACGTGGTCTTCGCCACAGATGTGCCCAGAACCGAGCCTATAAATAAGGGATTCATCTCCTTGGCCAGGTATGAGAAATATAAACAAGAAACACCTTTTCTCTGTATCTGAGTGGATTCGCCCCTTTCGTCTATCCTACACTCCTCTGACTTGTTTGTCGAAGAGCCCAAGGCCGGTGAGACGCCAGCCTTAGGTCTTTGACCTTGTTTCTGAGCGTGTGCAGGGGCTGCATCCCAGGATCTCTCCAGTGCTGTGTGTAGATCCATCTAAGTTAAGGGCCTGGGCCAGGACGTGGATCATCTGGTGGGAGTAAGAAGGGCTCTTCCCATTGTACTCTCAGTTGGTGCCGTCTGTGGGAAATACGATGTTGGGCTTCCGATAGTACTAAAGGTCCGCATTGTTAACACCAGGTTCATGGTAGCATAGCAAGACCACGACAATGAAGTTAACGTACTAGGAGCCTTTGTCTCAGATGAGGCATGCTCCGAAACTCCTAGGGTCGGTGTTCTCGAGCGGAAAATCCAGGGGCTCACAACGGACGTGCAATTACTGATGGAGCAGAACAGAGAAATCATAATGGAGCTAAGAGGCAGGAGGGAAATATCGAGGGGCGTGAGTATGGGGCAGACAGAACCGCATGGCCCCTTAAGCAAAGATCATGACCAAGCTGTGCACGACGAGGAGAGCACCTCGGCGTCTCGATTCTGAGGAGGCCGCGAGCAAGAGGGAGTAGCTATCCCGGGATCATGGGAAGAAAAAACGGAAGATGTAAGGAAAGAGATGGCATTAATGAGACAAGCGTTAAAGGGAAAAACCCCAACCTTTGTGGACGATCTCATCTAGAGAGCAGACCACCCGTTCACCCCAGAGTAATGGCCCGTCCGCTCCCTGACAAATTCAAGCCGCCCCAGATGGACATGTTTGACAGGGGCAAGGACCCACTGGACCACCTGGAGGCCTACAAGACACACATGAGCCTCCAGACGGCCCCCGATGAGATAATGTGTCGGGCATTTCCAACAACAATTAAGGGGCCAACCAGAGTTTGGTTTGGCCGACTTAAACCCAGAAGCATCTCTAGCTTCACGAAGTTGAACCGGCAGTTCGTGGGCTACTCATCAGCAGCCAATGACACCTAAAGCCCGCAACCCACCTCTTGAACATTAAGCAGAGTAGGGGGGAGTTGCTGCGGGACTACATGACACGGTTTAACAAAGAAGCCCTATAAGTTGATGACACGGACGAAAGGATGATCGTGGCGGCCCTAATGGTGGGTCTAGCACTGTCTAAACTTTTGTTCTCTCTGTCTAAAAACCCTCCAACTCGGATGACCGACCTCATGATAAAAGCGCGACAGCACATGAACGCCGAATAAACCCTCAGTGCTAGACGGGAGCCGGATGTCGGGCCTAAACCCCGGCACGACAGGAAGAAGAGGGAACTGCAGCGGGGACCCTGAGAGGAAAAAGAGGCCCAGACTAGAGACGGTGGCCCCATCCGAGGAACAGGTCTGTGAGCCTATCTCCCCCCGAGTAGATTCCAGAACTATACACCCCTTAACACAGCCATAGAACAAGTATTCATGCACATTAGAGACGATCCGAGCATCAGATGGCCCGATAAGATTTGTGCCCCACCCGAAAAAAGGAGCCGCAACAAATATTGCAGATTCCACCAAGATCATGGGCACGACACCAACGATTGCTTCGACCTAAAAGAATAAATCGAGGCCCTGATCCAGAGAAGCCGTCTGCAGAGATTCGTCGCTAGGAGGCGGCAGTCCTGACAGGGGAGCGTCAGCTAAAGTTCCTGGCTCGGGCTCGGGATGAGCGAATATCCGATGGACCTATAGGGTAAATAAGGGTGATATCTGGGGGCCTCATGGGAGGAGGCAAATCCAGTCTGGCTATAAAATCGTATTTAAGGCAGATCCACGCAGGAAAACACCTGTAGCTTATGGCGGTAGAAAGGCCCAGGAAGCAACACAAGTCCGGATGCCCACCCATCACCTTCTCCACAAAGGACGCCAGAGGGGTAAGCCAACCCCACGACGACCCTTTAGTAGTGACACTGGTCATTTCAAATTACCTCACACATCGTATCCTCATCGATAATGGGAGCTCAGCTGATATCCTCTACCTCCCAGCCTTCGACCAAATAGGAATCGACCGAGACAAGCTTAAACCCGTCCAGATACCCTTGGTAGGATTTACTGGTGACCAGTTACTACCGCTAGGGACGATCTGCCTACCCGTCACTGCCGGCACAAGAAAGTACCAGACAACCCGGGCAATAGACTTCCTTGTTGTAGATTGCCCGTTTGCATACAACGTGATACTTGGGAGGCCCGGATTAAACCGATTCAAAGCGATCACGTCCACATACCACCTATTGATGCGCTTCCCGATGGAGAAAGGGATCGGTGAAGTCAGGGGTGACCAAGTGATAGCCAGGGAGTGTTACATGGTGTCACTCAAAGGAGAGCCATCAAGCTCCAAGGAGAACATGTCGATTGAAGGCCTAGAGAACCGGGGTACAGAGACCCAAATGGCGACAGAACCCGAGGGAGACGTGGAGGACGTCATCCTTGACACCAACATACCAGACCGAACCACCAGAGTAGGGGTCGACCTGCCAAATGAGTAGAGGACACAACTGGGGAACTTACTTGTCAAAAACTGAGATGTGTTCGCCTGGACTCACGAAGACCTGTCGGGCATTAATCCCCAGGTGGCCGTGCATAAGCTAAGTCTGAACCTGACTGCAAGGCCCGTCAAATAAAAAAAAGAGAAGCTTCGCCCCTGAGCGCAACCAAGCCATCGCGGAGGAAGTAGAAAAGCTGCTGGCAGCTGGCTTTATAAAAAAGGTTTACTATCCCAACTGGTTATCCAAC
>JAOXJP010090586.1:0-14691 GCA_025762735.1 Platanus orientalis | reverse complement strand
GAGCAAGGTGAGTCTCTAATGCTTAGATTTAGGTTTATTTACTATCTTCCTTGTATTTTCTTATTAGTTTATAGATTCTAACCATAAATTTATGGTTTAAACTATGGAAAAGAGGTTTCTTCAAGGGAAAATGAAGCCCTACTTGAAGATCTCATTAATTGAAGGGATTAGAAACTTGGGTAAATAATTATACAAAGTTTACACTATTTTTGTTTAAAGTGAATATTCCACAATATATCAGTTAAAGTGAATATTGATTTTAATGAAATTCCTCTCAAAATAGGCGGATTTTCATATATGATATGACACTTAATTCCTTCAAGTATATGCAATAATGAGGAATTAACTCTCAGATAAATGCCTCTTAATATGGGCTGATTTTACTATTTAATCAATCTTAAATATACCTATTAATCATGCAAATGCGCTAATCAAGCACAATAACTCTAAAGAGTTCGGATTACCTCTTTGCGGTTCTAACTCTCAGAGCTTTTAGTGGTTTTAAAGGTTTGAAGCCCTAGCACATGATCCTCCTTTTATTTTTATGCTAATCAAGCTCAAGTGATCATGGGTAAACTTACCCAATCAGCAAAGATGAGAGAAACCTCTCACTTTTCGCACAAACACAAACCATAACTTTGTCTTAATTAGATTTTATAATAATCAAGTATAGATTGATCCAAGTGTTATTAAATGTGAGGGTTTGATCCCCTTTTATAGAGTTTTAGAAACCCTACAAGATTAGATTCACAATGGTCACAATATCCCCCAAATATAAAAGTTTTTTGCGTAATATTTTGGCCAAAAATATGTTTTCTAGTAACTAGGATCGATCCTGGATCAGCTAGGATTGATCATGGGGTCAAGCTTGAGTAAAAACCAAACTTTTTATTCTTGGGATCGATCCCAAATACTGGGCTTCCAAAATGCTTGTTTTTTTTGCTTCAAAACATGTGGGGCTTGCTCCTAGAAGCTCCCGAATCATTCTAACATGTTTGTAACTTGTCCAAGTGACCTTGGCATCCCTCTTTTTTGTCATTCATAATATTTTTACAATTTTATCATATTTTTTACCAACTTTGAGTGAGCTTACCTTTCCACATCCATGGGTGGTCTTCTAAACACACCTAGGCTAAGTTTGGTCAATCAGACTTACACCATACACTTTACTTTTGAATTTTACCTTTGTATACATGTGTGGATTTGAATGATGACTTGTTAAAGTTTGTTTCCTTGCTCTTAGGATTTCACTTGATAATCTTGAGTCTTGTAGTCTCTTCTTTAGTAGGTCCATCTCCAATCTTCAATGTAGCTCTTGAATATGATTTGGACTTAGACTAAGACTTACATACTCAAATGATATAACATTATAACCAATGTAATCTACTATAAGCTCAACTACAAGGACCCTTTTTGTACATGAAATTGACAATATACTTAACAACTTGAGGTTTTTTTTTTTAAATTTCATTTATCTTAAGTTGTAATCATTTGTGCATTGTATATCTCATAGTCTTCTAGCTCCTCCTTTCGGTATAAACACTTATTTCACACACACACACACACACACACACATCTATATATAAACATGCAATGCATGTATGGAGTGGATAACCATTGTTGTTTCATAAAAAATCTGAAAGCGTTGTACCTACTTTTATTCACTTTTATGTTTTAATTACATGGGAAGTAAGTGTTGTATCTTGGATTCATAGTTCTCATAAATAGATTTTGGGTCAATATTGGAGGCTTGGAGATTTCTTTGGCTCTATTGGAAATTTTGTTCCTTCCTTTGAGAGAGAGAGATAGAGAGAGAGTTCTCCTCCTGGTGTATTCTTCAAAAAGCCTATGATTTTTTATTTGATTGTTGTTTTTGAATCTAGATATTTAATGTTTTTCATCAGTTTGTAGGTCTATAATGTCTACTAAATACAAAGGTCAATTAAAGCATGTTTGGTTGAAGGACTATTACTTTGCAAATCTTGGAAATGAAATGTTTACGTGCGACATAGCCTACATAAATATGTTACCCATTCCCTCCATTCTACACAAACACCATACTTTAAGAACTAGCAACATGGGGAACTCAATGGTAATGGAATAAGTTAAAGGTTAAACATATTCTAAGGCATTGAAATTTATGCTAATAGTTGTTAAACCAAAGCTGCCTGCTCAACATGTTCAGAGTGCTTTGATGATAAATATCTGGTTAGAACAATTCAATCATTCTATTCAATTGAATTGACTTATCACTTTATTTTCATGGAGTTGCAGAAGTTTTAGATTCCAAAATTATCAAGTTAACTGAATAAGAGAATTTTTCTATTCTTCATGACAATTGAAGCTGCTTCATAAGCATTTATTGGAATTGTAATTTTGTACTTAATGCTGATTTGTAGACTATGTAACTTCTTATTGTCATTACTGATAGATATTCTTTTGCTGACAATTTTCTCCATTAATCTAAAGCATGGGTTGTTAATATTATGATTTGTACTAGCACCTAATACATATTGTCAAGACCATAATTTGGTATGGTATTTGTCAACCCATTTTGAAAACCTCTGCAAGCTTAAATCATGTCTCAGATAGTGGAAATAGTCCTTTGAGAAACTAACCAAACACCTACATGCGCTCATTATACTAGGTTTAAGTTAGTTAAGCATATAAATCCCCATCTTGGGCATGGATTGGGCCTTTCCCAAGTCTACATTCTATTCCCAACATTCATGGATACACAATTCCCTAACTTGAAAGTGTTGTGTAATCCAAAACCTTGTCATTTCGTGTGTAACAACATACAAACACCTCACTCCATATATTAGGCTTAAGCTAATTAAACTTAGGAATTTTCATCATGGGCATGAACTAGGCCTTTCTAAATCTCATGTTCCATTCCCAACCGTTTTGGATGCACAATTCTATCCATTGGAGGTGTTGTGTTATCCCAGACTTCTCCATTTCACATGTTACAACATGTAACCCTTCATCTCACACAAAAGCCCCTTTCTTGAGCATAAGTTAGGAAAAAAGTGTGCATGTAAAGCTTGGACAACAATGATACCACCTCAATGCAAGTACATTGAGGAGAACTTAAATTGTATCCAACTTAAAATAAAATTAAATCAATTTACTTGCTTTTAATTTCGTTAAATTTAAGTAAATCAAATAAGGGTAAATAAGAAAAATTGAAATTCTATTTACCCCCCTCTAGGATTACTTGGGACCGGAATTTCACGTAAAGTACAAGGGAGTGCTGTGGATGAAGCTTGATTAGGATTTGTGAGTACTACTTGTGTGGTATTGACATTCATTCACCTCCACTATGTAGGTCAAAATCCACAGTGAGCTCATCTAGGGGTGCTGAGGGGGGGGGGAGCTACACAACCATTGCTTGGGGGTGTGGGGTTCCACTCTTGGCCCAATTTTTTTGAAGGGCAACTTTGAGATTTTACTTCTACAGTTACTTGTTAAAAGGGTTAAAACCTTAGTTTTGAGTTATAGGTTTTTGAAGAGAATGAGTAAAAGAGAAAATTAGAAATATGTTGAACAATTGCTCATCTTTCTTTTAAACATAGTGAAATTGGTATGAGTCTGTGGAAGTAGGCAATCTTTCAGAACCACATCAATCATGGTCTTGTGTGTGTGATTGCATCTTATTTTTGCTTCTTTTTTAACATGTTTTCATAAAAGAGACTTGACTTAAATTTATCTTCATTTTCTAACAACTATCTTTTTCTTTTAACCAACGCTCCATTGCTCAAGTTAAAGCATCATCCTCTCTTGCGGGGGTTAAGGGGTTGAATCCCCATAGAAAATTAGAAATCTATAAAGCAATTGTTCATCTTTCTTTTGAACGTAGTAGAATTGGTATGAGTCTACGGAAGTAGGTAATCTTGCCAAACCACTTCAATCATTGTCTTGTGTGTGTGATTGCATCTAGTTTTTGCTTCTCTTTTAATAGGGGTTTTGTAATACCCTGTAATACATTAGAAAGGTAAAAATGTAAATAATAATGTATGAGGGTAAAATTACCTTTAAACATTTTTAGAAAGCTCATTATAGTGTTTGGGACCCAATATAATAAATAATGAGTGAAAAACAAAGATAAGTCATGAACTTGACAAGTTACGGAGTTGTACAAGATAACATATTTGGGATAACTTCATAGAAAACATGTATCAATCCCGTATGAATTAGCTTGAAAACCATACATCATTGGGAGTTATATGAGTTTACTTTCTAACGAATCAAATGATGCAAAAATCGAAGTTTCTTAGAGGAAGTTATGACCATTTCTGTAAGAGACATTAGAGCTAAAAAAATTGATATTTCTATGAATGACTGGTTATTATGACCTGAATGATCGATCATAGTTGACCAGGAGGCATGGTTAGAATATAACATTTTATTTGACCGGTCATAGAGACCCAATGACTGGTCATTGAAAACCTAATGATCAGTCATTGATTATAAATGCTAAAAAATTACGATTTTTGTGATTTTTTCGTCCTAAAATGTCTCCAAAATATGAGAAAACCTCTAGAAACTTATAACAATTTTAGATGATGAAATGTATACCCAAATTATTCCTCATTTGAATATAAAATAAAAGAAAAAAAGAAAAAAGAGAAAAAAGAGGAACTTAAGATAAAGTATGGAGAATAACTCCCAATTTGGTAAGTTTACTTATCCATGGTGGATTAAGCAATGATTTGGAAAATTCTATGAAAATTCATGATTCTCATGTTGAATGATCTTACATATTATAGAGATTTAGGATTTAGAAGTGAATTGGAGGAGAGATCTAGAGAAAGAAAAAAGATTTGAGAAGAAAGTTGTAGTAAGTATACTTGCAAACTATGCACCTTTTTCTCTTTTCCACTATTGATAGTTCTTCTATTTTCTATCTATTTTCATTGTGAAACTCATCATTTGGTCGAGTTCTTGAAAGATTTGAATCTCATATACTTATTTTTTTTAATATAAATATACATATAGATTGTACATATTCCTTTTACTCAATTCGATTATTAATTTGTTAGATCTATCATTTGTTATTGAAGAATTATTGTTGAAACCATCATTTATTAGAATTTATGAAAGTTTTTTTTATTTCAACTCCCATTCTATTGATAGATTCGTGAATTTTTATTGGAATTCTTATGCTTAAACATATAATTGACATAGATCTATAATTGTTTTGAAATGAATCCATGCGAATCATCTGTTATGAACTACATCATGAATGATCTATATGGATTTCATTTGAATTCTACGAGTATATGTGAAATTCTTTGATTTAACATAAAATTGATTATGAAAAATTTAGTATTATTAAATCCAAGTATGATTTAACCTCCGATTTCACATATTGACTATAATAAATGATTAATTGATTATCTCAATTCATTTGAACTAATTAAAGGTTACATGAGAAGGAAAATCATTTAAATTGTAAAATTATAAATTCATTTGATTTGATTGAACAAAAATGATCTAATTATGTGAATATTGAATCATTAAATATGAATTATGATTAAATTGATAATTAGAACTTATAGAATCATCTCATAACTTGAGACTTATGATTATTGATCGATTTTTTTACTAAGATTGAGCTAGATTGCTCAAAATGATTGAATATAATGTGAATACTATGTTTTGAATTAAATTGAATATGACTAACAAAATGAAATATACACTAATTAAACTCTTATTAAGTTGATTAAATGTTCATAAATCTTACTCCATGTATTGTAAAGTTTTGAATTGTTATTGAATCTTGACATTCTTTTCCCATTTTATGAGAGTTTCTTTATTAGCTTATTGATATTATTTTATCCATCTCATATAATTATTGTATTAAATCTTTTGGATATCATTGAACTATTTGGACCTGTTCTTGGGTTACAACGAGAGAAATGTTATATGGGACCTACCATTAAGTCATAATATTGATAACTTATACATGATCTTTCATTGAATTGCAACAACAAAATATTATTTGGGACCTACCATTGGGTCACAATAAAAGGGTGATATGAGACTTGTTATTAAATTGCAACAATGACAAGTTATAGATAACCTTGCTAGTAATCTATATAGGATCTCCTATTAGGTTGTAACAATGAATATTTCATCATTGTATTGATTCATTAAACTTTTTAAACATCGTTTTGGGACCTTTCATTGAGTCATAACAATGAAGATCTATATTTTATTATTGTTTTGATTCATTGAAACCCTTTGAATATCATTTTTGGACCTCCCATTGAGTCGTAACAATGGAAATTGATCCATTTATTGTATTAAACTCTTTGAATATATTAAATCATTGAACTCATTTTGACATCATTTAAGGACCTATCGTTGGATTACAACAATGGTAAATTGTCATGATTTTAGTTTATTGAACTATTAAAATATCAAATCATTGAATCACGTTTGTTGGGATATCAAATCATTAAATCACGTCTATTGAAATATCGAATCATTTAAACATTGATTATTGAATCATGAAATCATTAATTATTGAACTCATTGATACATCAAAGAGTATATGAATCAATTATTGACAAGTGATATGAATTTATATGAAGGATCGAACATAGTGATTGAATAATTGAATTATGTAAATGCTAACAAGAAAATGTGATATTGTTATTATTATTATTTTTATAGGTAATTATAGGTGAAGATGGGTTTTGAACCCAAGTCTGTGGTACAACACCCATAGACTTTACCAACTTAACTAACTGGCATCTTTTGATATTGTTATCTTTATTAAACTATTGACTCTTAATTGTTTTAATAGTTCATGTCAATTAATTCTCTTTGTAATTATCATTCATGAATAAAATTATCCTTGATAGTTTTCATTAATCATTGGATTATTGGACATGTTTAAAATATGAAATGCTTATATGTAAGTTATGTTTTAAAATCATGTACTATTATTTGGACTCCTATATTGATATAGTTTGCATGTATGTTTATTGAGCTTGCCAAGATCACAAAAAATTGACAACCATCACATATGAGGTGCATTGAGCTTATGAGAAGGATGAATAAGAAAGAGAAGGTAAAAGAAGGATGCTTATAAGATAGGGAGCTATACTTGACAATATGTCATGTATTTTTCATTTGAAAACATTGTATAAAGTGATGGTTTATGAATTCATTTGATATGTAAATGATATACATTAAACTTAAGTCATTGGATGTAACAAGTATTGGGCATATAATGTGGTTTACGTTGATTTTCCACTGCAAATGTGGTTGAATGAATAATTAGATGTGTATATAAAAGTTTATGCTTCTGCTACGTTATGTTTCATATGAATATCCAATGACATTTAAATGATAAAAAGAAGGTAAATGAGAATTATGAGACCACGAAACAGTAGATGAAATATGACATGAAAAAGAGGAAAAGAAATTCATGTCACGATCTGAATCTGGTTCATTGATAGGTTAGCTAACATAAGCCCGGATTCAGGGCGTGGTAGATTCATAAAAGATAATTAGGTTTAAATTTATCTTCATCTTCTAATAACTATCCTTTTCTTTTAGCCAATGCCCCATTACTTAGGTTGAGGCACCATCCTTCCTTGTAGAGGATAAGATGTCAAATCCTTGAGGTATGTAGTGTACACTGGCACCTAGTTAGGTATCTTACCATAGTATAGGTGGTAGTGGTCTGTGGGCCTAAGTGGTTAGAAAAAGTTAAGGAAAAAATATTAGAGAAATGTATAAAAAAAAACTATATTTTTCTTCCAACAATTAGACACTAGCCAGCTTGCCTATAAAAAAAAGCACAATACACATATATATTATTTATTTATTGTATTTAACATGATTTATGGTTAGCTTACACATGTAACCTCAAGCCAAGACGAGATGGGGGCCACGGTATGTCCCAACTCACTTCCCTCAGATCCTATACAGTCGTTAAAGTATCATTAGCTCTACGATTGTGTATAGTGTGACATATAGACCTAAAAATAAAAAAGGGACGTATTATTATTATTACTATATCTATGTGTTGCGTTGTAAATAGTTGTAGTGAATTAAAGTGTTAAAGGTACTTTAACAACTGTTAAGGATTCTGAGTGGTCACAATTCTACCCAAAGTTTTGGATGGGATTTGGTGTGCCCCCATAAAGTACCCCTAACATGCCCCTCTCATGCAGTGGGAGGCACATCATGTCTGAAAGTGATTTACACTTTGGAGGGGGGTGTAAATCACTTCTCGATGTGATGTGCCCCCCACTGCATGCATGGACACTTTAGGAGGGGGCACCAAATCCCCAGGGCACGTCAAGACGTGCCCCCACTACATGCAGGGGGCATGTTACAGGGGCATACCAAATCCTGAAGGCTAAAGTTTAGGCATAAAAACCCAAGTATTGGCCCTACTTAGCCTACCACTGTAAACAAAGTGATTTCGAAGCGGATATAAATGCATTCGTATTTGTATTTATTTAGTTAATCGAATATTTAAAAATAGAATCTATATTCGTATTCTTTGATTTAAATGAATTTCAGATACAAATTCAGATATATCCTATTACACTCTCTATCAAAAAATTAAGATTTTGAGTGGTGACATATATTTTGAGGGGTTGTCGAAACTTTTCACACTCTTCTATGAGAACGACAATTGCAGATTTCGAATGGATTCACAAGATTTTTTAGAGGATTCACACAAATGGTTTCCTCTTCTTCTTTGACATCAAATAAAAACTCTTCAATACCAATCCAATATACCCATATAGGTTGCGTAACTTGACAAAGAGAACTCATACAAAAGAACTCACTGTACTTAGTGATTAACTTAGGTGGGTTTCTCTTAGGAGGTCCTGTTGTTGTCATGGATACGTCAAAGCTAGTGGTGAAGCTTGTAAGAAGCATGGGCTATTTCTTAGACATCTCATCACTGAGCTCTATAGTTGAGAACTTTGGTCAGTCTCTCTGCATTGGTCTTCTCCTTTGTTTAACTAACCAAACCCCAAAATTAAGTCTTTTGATTACTTCGAAGCATCTGGATACTAATGTTTATTTACCTAAATATCCTTTCCTCATGAGAGATAAATAACATATAATGGTGTATTGGAATCAGCTCTTTCATAGAGAGCGTCTTAGGGCTTTGTGTTGCATTTCTAAACAAAAGACAAAACAAGACTAGATGGGAAAGAATTGATTCCATCATTGTTTCTCACCTATAATGATTTACCAAATTATCCTTCTTATATCATGCCCATAATTGTTTTTTCTTATTTTTATATACAATGGTCGAATATTAATCAAAGTGGATGCATACATATAAGCATTCAGTTTATTTATAATCGAATATTTATTAAACAAATCAGATATAGATGCAACCATATTTGCCTTAATTGAATGTGAATTGAATACGGATGCTTAGGCGGATAGTTGATAGCCCTAACTTAGCCTATTTAAATCGCAAACCATGGACAAAACTATGTGCCTAGCCCTGGCCAAGTATAACTCTATAAACTACCCAAAAAATAGCAATATGGACAACAAAGCAAAATGTAAATTGTTTAGACGTCTGGTCTCCATCCAGGGTAGAACTCCAGATAAGGTGGCTCTGTTTTCTTAACCTATACATGGTAGACATTAGCCAAATGCCCTAGTGCCTTGGTGGTTCTGGCACCATCTACTGTAGAGAAAAGATCTTGGGCTTGAACTGGATCAATTGCATTTCTTCATAGTCGTGCATTCACATTGCCTCTCCCCTGTGTTGTTGGTTCCACACTAGGTGCTAGTAGTTAGCAAGCCCATAGGATGACTCTACTAGAGCTTTATAGGTAGGGCTGTCAATTAGGCCAAGTTGAGAGGGGCTGAGGTCTGCCTAAAATGTTTTACCCAAGCCCAAACTTGGCCCGAATAAAACTTTGGGCCTAAAAGTTGGGCTTGAACTTAGCCCATTTAAAACCACGGGCTTTTGGCCAAGTTTAGGCTACTTGAATTAAAACTCTTTTATTAATTTTTGGGTTGATTTTAGGCCCATAATTGTTCCTAAATGCAATTACATGTTTTTTTTTTTAAATTTTAAAGTTGACATTTGAACTATTTGATGATAGTAAATTTATTTAAAATATATGGATCCAAAAAGAATAAAAAATTATAGACATAATATCAGCATATAAATAAAATTAGTATTTGCCAACTAGTTTAGGTTGGGCCTCAGGTTGAACTTGAGTCTGCCTAAACTCGACCTGAATAAAAATCCGGGCCTAAAAGTTGGGCCCAAACTCAACCCATTCTGAAATTAGATTAGCCCAACCTAATTTTTTTTGGGCCAAACATGTTGGGCTTTAGGTCAACCCAACCCAATTGACAACCTTATTTACAGGCCCTCTAAACTCTTCAATTGAAACTCATCCCTTAGTATTATTATCTATTGTTAATTACTTGTTGTAGATCTCAATAACTAAAGATTCCTATTCAAGGGTTGTTGCACCAGGTGGTTCTATCACTTCCCCATGAAAACAAACACCCAAGTGAATCTCGAGTTGGAATCATTCTAGTCTTAACGGAGAGATATCATACCAATACCAATCAACATGCGACATGATGCCTAAATAGGGGTTTTCAGTAAACACATATGGATGAAAGGATAGTATCATTGTAAATTCATATTAAATAATACGTTTATATTTATTAAAGTACATGTCAAGTGCCAATTGGTAATTTTGACCAGAGTTAGAATCAAACCTAGTGAATAAGGTTGTCATGGACTGAGTTATAGCCAACTCGAGCTCAACCCGGAATACATTACATGGATCTGAACTTGACTCGAGCTCGAATTCAATGCAATATTCAAATTCAGCCCATTACAAAATAACGAGTTTCAGACCGAGTTCAGCTTATCCAAAATTAATATTACACGTATGATAACATATGGTGAGATTTAAAAATGTCACAAAAGTCCTTATTTCACAAAATAATGTCCAAAAAGAGATATCAGTCTATGGTGCACATCACATCTCACATTTGATCATAACAAAACTTTTGGTGACAACCTGTCGGGTTTAGTATTATATTGTATATATTATGAAAGACAATTTCAATTGTAATAATATATAAAATACTATTATATAGCACATCATATATTATATAACATACATAAATATGTTATAGTTTGGACCGGACTGAATAAAGGACTGAACTGGGCGGAAACAATATTTCGAGCCTAGAAGCACAACCCAAACTAACAATAGCCTAGTTCGTCAAATTTTTAGCTGACCTAATTGAGCTTCCCCGCAGCTCGGTCCAATTGATAGTTTTACTCTAAATCACTAAATTCAATCATCTTTTTTTGAAATCATATGGAAATTCCACTATTCTCGGTCAACACACGTAAAGAAAAAAATAACTCTGTAAATACGTATCAAGTATATTTACTCAATTACCCTTACATGGAATCATTGGCGAGTTGTTTATTATTGTCCCGTTTCATATGGAGATTCAACAGTGAAACCCACACAAAGAATCACTACGTATGAGTGGCGTCATCATTACGTAATGGGACCCACCACCTTACTTTATTTCTTTCCTATGGTTGCTGGAGGCAGTATCACAAGAGGTCTTGCGGGGGACGGAATCTAAAAGAGGGAGAGAATGAACAGTCAATCATCATTTGACAATAAACCTGTCCTCCCAAGTTCACTATTCAACAAATAGCCTCGGTTTTCTCTATATTACGACAATAACCTCACTGGGTCATCCGAGAGAGGATCACCTACAGTTCGAACTCCTCTACAGTCAATCATCATTTGCAGCTCTCTACGTGGGTCATTCTGTTCACCTGTCTGATTTGAATTTCAAATTTCAATCAAATCCGAATCATGTGGCGAATTGCAATAGGCCCACTTATGACCATGGAGGAGTTCGAACCGTAGATGATTCTCTTATAGGATTACCCTAACTCATAGAACAATGTGAGGCTCCAATATCTTGCCACATGTCGTACATATAAATGATAGAGAGTTATGTTGGATGGGTCCCACCTAAGAGATTAATCATACTAAAATTAGCTTGAAATGATTTCATCAAAGTATCTAATAACATTAGAGCCTAAAAAGCTCCAAAAGGTAATGCATAGTTGAAAATCATATGATTCATACTTTTAACATGAATTTTAAATGGGCCCCAAGAGATCTTTCGGGCCAATAATCTTGATCATTGTAATTATAAAACTAAGACTGGGTTGGCTGGTCAAACCGGTAAACCTCTTAATCACACCCCTTTAGGGGACAAGTTTGTTTGGTTATTGGATTTTTGCAATTGCATAATAACTTGACTGAATCAAATAGATATGCCGATTTTATGTTGGAACGACCTGGTTCTTGTGCCAATTTTAAAGAAAAATCCGTGTGATTAGTCTAAATAGGCATTTCCTTATTGACAATACTTTAGAATTTTTAATTAAGTGGAATAAGATGTATCAAGCTTCTCGTTTCATGGGTATTGCATTTGGTTAAGGAATGTAGCATTGGAAGGAACAAAAGCTTGGATTGAGTGGCAAGGTGACGAAAAATTAAACTTCACTTTTGGAAAGCATTGGTTTTTTTTTTTTTTAAAGGCTTGCTTTCTTGTAGAAAGGGGTCAACTAAGGGCTTAGGACTTGGAAAGGGTTGGTTTCTATCAGCTTGCTTGAAGAATATCTATATTATTTTATTGTTTTATTATTTTTAAACTTTGAAAAGAGATAAGTTCTTCATGGAGGGGGGAAGTAAGGAATATCCATTTCTTTTGTTCTATTGTGGAACATATGAATAGATCTCAAAGTTTCTTTGACTTTTACCCTAAATTTTTCAAAATGCCACTAAGGGAAGGGTTTCCTAAGTCTGCCTAAATTTTTTCTTTTTTCCTTATCCATGAAGGAGTAGATGAAATGCTTTTAACTCGTAATCCTGGAATTTCTAAGTCTCAAGCCTTTTGTAAAAGTTGTAAGAATATGGGTTCACACTCAAAATTAAACTACATGGCAAAGAATTTTGAGGGATCAGTAAAAAAAAAAAAATCATTAAAAGTAGGAACTGGTTTTGTCAAAGGATTTTTTGTAACTATTTATTTGAAATTATTATCTATGAACAGAATAGTAATCACCCAATGCTCCAAGGAGGGAAAATATTATATTTGCAGATAACCCGAACTAGATTATGAGGAACCCCAATGCAACACGTATTCCAAAAAATAAAATTTGGGGGAGGCAAGCACATACAAGACGTTTGCAAGACTTAAGTGTAGGAGAGGATTCTGAGTTATCTATGACAACTTCAAATCCTTTGGTTGGAGGCATATGGAACGATCAATCCACATGAATTACATGCCAGACATGCTATGTGTCCTAAGATGGAGCGGATCCTCCCCTATCTATAATAGTTTTGTTAACGTCTTGACATATCTAATGTGTGATGCATAGCAAAAAAATAGATGTTTTCCATGCTCCATTATCTCAGTTTTTGCCACATGTTACACTCCGGATATGGCAGGATGCTAACAAGACTATAACAGACACAGACAGGAGAGGATCACGATCCATCCTAATAATCATATAAAAGACAGTTCAACAGTTTTAACTCTAATAAGGGTGGTAACAAACTTGTGAATTATCCTATCAATAGGGAGGTTTTTGGCTATGGAACATTGTTTTCAGGAGACCATTGTCATATCTTTAAAGAAAATAGGACATGCAAAGCCACACTCCCCCAACAGCCTTGCAAGCCTAACAGTGAATATTCTGTTATGAATACTCTTTGCAGGGATATTCCCTTGTTAGCTTTTCAGGGCTTTTATTCTTCGAAAAAGGGACTTTTCATGGGTCTTTTCTTGGGTGCACTTCATAATTCTATTTGACTAGTGCCGTGTTTGGTTACGACTTCTAATTTGTGCCATGTAGAATTTATTAGGGCAAGTGGCCAGATAAAAAAAAAAAACAGCACAAGTGAGATAACCGGAGGCTGAATGCAAAAATGGATTTTTGATCTAAAACCCGCTGAATTAAAATTTACTTGAAATGAAATCTACTAGTAGAGTAAACATGTGTTTTTTTTTGGTATTATAGAGTAAACATGTTGAGGTTTGCAAAATTGTGAAGTTAATAATTTTTTTTCTTCTCTCCATCTCATTGTAGAATTCTGTCTCTTTTCCGTGGAAAGTATAGATCCAAGTCCGTCTCTAAAGACTTGGGTTATTTGCAACAAACTTAAACAAGTCAATTGGGTTTCTTATTAGTCTCAAAGCAAGGAATTGGCATAAAACCTTATCCTTTCGGATTTTAAATCAGATAAAATGGACCATGTTTTCCAATCTTGAATTCCTTGATGGATTTGTTAATTCTATTTCTAACCTTTTTATTATGTATTCAAACAACAAAAACACTATTTCCTCTCTTAATTTCATTTTCACTCTCTAATTCCATAACTTAAATGCGTTTTAAAAGAAATTTCACTTAAACTCCTTGGAGCCAAAGCCTTTTCGGGTGGTTGCCGCATTGGCTAACCTGGAAAGATGTAATTTTGTCTAGCAACATTCCACAATGGGAAGGGCTATTGACACCCTTAAAATTGATCACCACACCCCTTATTTTTCTATTCAATATTTTGCCCCTTCCTAAAACCCCCCTTTCCCAATTTACCTTTCTCCCTCCTTCCC
>JAOXJP010090575.1:0-14691 GCA_025762735.1 Platanus orientalis | reverse complement strand
CCTAAAGGCCTATTCTAAAGAACTGGTGCTACCCATTGAAAGAAACCTCTAGTCCCTGGGCCAAAATTGGGTGCTAACAGTTACTTTAATGCTGCTAGATCCCCATTTGAAAAAAGCTCAGGCAGCTAAATAACGAGGACTATGCATGAAATCTCTTCTTTCGTAGCATCATCAAGTTTACGAGATTATCTAGTCCTCAATAGCCACTTTACATGGACAAATGGGTGACAAAATCCAATACTATGCCGTTTGGACAAATTTTTGATATCCTCAGATTGGGAAGATAAATTTCCTATTCTTTTTCTTTTTCCAAGAATCTCTTTATAGACTCATTTCAAATCATTGGCATATTGTCCTTATCACTGAATGCCAAAGCTATGGATCTAAGCCATTTCAATTTGAGAATATGTGGACACTTCATCCTCAATTTAAATCTAACATGCATGCATGGTAAACGGAGTTCTTGGCTTCTAGAAGAAAAGGCTTTAAGTTTTGTCAAAAGCTTTAGCTTATAAAGAAGAAACTCATCACTTGGAATAAGAGCACATTTGGGAATATTGCCACTAGCAAATATAGAATTCTTAATGAGACTACAAGACTTGATTAGCAATATTTGAATGATATGGGTCTTCTTGAAAACATTTAAGCTTCAAGATGGTTTTCTATGTCTGAATTGGAATCTTTACCTAGATATGAAGAAGTCTTTTGGAAATAGAAGGCCATATATATATATATATATTCATAACATGGCTAATGGGAGGAAGTGGAAAAATCTTATCACCAATCTTCTAATTAATGGTAAAGAAGTCACTGAATTTGAAGAAGTTGCCAATGCTACTTCTCTTTTTTAAGAAAGGTTGCTCTCTAAGGATGTTATACATCACCCTAGAATTGAAAATCCTTTTGATACATGTCTATCACCATATTTGGCTACCTCTTCTGAAGGGATTTTCATTGAGGAAGATAAATCACCCGTGCCAGATGGTTTCTCCACATATTTTTACCAGACTTAGTGGAATCAATCAAAACTGCTTTATTGGATGCCTTTCAAGAATTCTATGAGGGGTACATTCCATAAAGGTGCTTCACACACATTTATTGCTCTTTTTTTAAAAAATTCAATGGTGTTTCTCTTTTAATTGATTATAAACTCATTAGCCTTGTTGAGAGTCTGTAAAATCATTGCAAAAGTCTCTTGCAGGCTTAGGATTGTAATGCATGATATTGTCTCAAACACCCAGGGTGCTTTTATAAATTATTGATGGAATTCCAGTGGAAAATGAATGTGTTTGACTCTTGGAAGAAATATGGAACCCTAGTCTTGTATGAAAAATTGATCTAGAGAAAGTCCTTAATAAAGTTGATTGGGATTTTTTGGAATGGGTACTCTCCAAGAAAAGATTTGGTGCTAAATGGATTAATTAGATGATTGGATGTGTCAAATCTCTTTGGTTCTACATTTTATTCAATGATACTTCAAAAAGATTCTTTTGTGCTTCAAGAAGACTTAGACAGGAAAACTTGTTATCACTGTTTCTTTTCTCCTTGGTAGTTGACTCACTCAGTGCTCTCCTCTTTCATGTTTTTTGGTGTAAATCTTGTTGAAAGATTCAAGATGGCAGCCTCATCTTTATACATTTCACACCTTCAATTTGCAGATGATACTATCATGTTTGCCAATCCTTCACCCTCAAATATCAGGAATTTTAAATACGTAATTCAAGTATTTGAATTAATATTGGGGTTCAAAGTTACTTGGGGGAAATATGGTATTATCGACATTAATATGATTTATTCTCACCTCCTTTTGTTTTCCAACATTCTAGGATGTAGAGTGGAAGAATTGCCCTTAAAATACCTCGGTCTTCCACTTGGGAGGGCTAATTTGAGGATATTTTGAGATCTGGAGATTGAAAAAGTTGATAAAAGACTTGTCTCATAGAAAAAATCATACATCTCCTTTGAAGGGAAAATAACTCTCATTAAGGCAGTTTTATCCAATCTTCCTGTATACTATATGTCAATATTTTCCATTCCGGTTAAGGTAATGAAGAAACTTGAACAACTCCAAAGAGGCTTTTTATGAGATGGGAGTAATTCTAAAGAGGATCATCTCTTTGATTGGTTGGATGTGTGTAAGCCAAAATCTCTAGGGAGTCTTGGGATTGGAAATATTATCATAAAGAATAATTTTTTACTTAGGAAATGGAGCCGGCGTTTCATAATGGAATATGGAAGTCTCTAGCATTTTCTTATTATTAGCAAGTATGGTTCAATTTGGAATGATTGGGACACATATCCAACATTCAATTCAAGAACCTTTGTCATATGGACTTGCAATATTATTGCCATCTATCCCCTTCTACTCTAATCTATCCTTTCTTGTTGATAATAAATCTTTTATTAGTTTTTGGAGAGATTCCTGGATTGCTGAGTATCATCTCTTGACTTTTTCACATTGCTTGTCACAAAAACACCTCAATCTCCGAGATTCTTTCTAACTCTCCCGATGGTCTCTCCTGGAACTTGATATTGTCAAGAGACCTTGAATCGGAACTATCTCTTATCTCTTCTCTCTATGATTTTTTTGGGTAAAAAAATTGCATTAACAATTGAAATCCCCTTTGATAAAGAATCGAGATGAACTTGACTCTACCCAAGAGGAGGTAACAATAGATCTAGCAAGCTCATGAACTGCTGATTTTAAAGTTCTAGGGATATGCTCTATACTATAGATAGAAAATGAGATTGAATATTTATAATGTCAACTACTAGGCTACGAAGTCTCTAAGGACAGTTGCCCATTGTCCATTGATCGCTTGGACCGCCAACATTGAGTCGCTAACCACCTTTACATACTGAAACAAATGCTTCTGCACCAGAAGGAGACCCAACAAAAAAGCATGCGGTTCACCCAAGAGAATATTGTCCATAGCCCACTTTGAATCTCCCTTGCTTAACACACAATCATCAAAATCCACCCAAACTGCCCCGGCCACCATCATTCTAGAAATAGCTACAAAAGAGGCATCCACTTTGATTATCTTAGAGTTGCTTTGGGAGGACACTTGGACTTGGTCAGGAGAAGGTGGGGAGCTGACATCACCATAACCAGAATGAAGGGATTGGAGAAGTTCCCTTATAGCCCTATGAAACAACACAAACACACTCCCATAGTTAGCAGACTGTTGTTTAAATATAGTTTTGTTCCTATGCAGCCAAATTGCCCATGCTAACATCACAATACGGGATATCATTATTCTTTTCTCTTGCTTTGACAAAGATTGTTTATGAACCCACGAATCCATCCACTCACTAAAACTTCCTAATTCCTCCAAGGTCAACACCTCCGATAATCCTACATGAGCCCAGATACCCCTAAGATTTTTGAATGTTAATAGGCAATGTTGAATAAAATCTGGCTCTTCATGACACATTGGGAAAGTAGGCAATATTGATGAGATTCTCCACTGGAGGTTCAAATTTGTTGGCAAAGCCTTTGAACACGATTTCCATAGAAAGTGTTTAATCTTGGAAGGAATTGATAGGTGCCAAATGGATTTCCATAGGCTATTTGGAGCAACATGCTCATGCCCACGAGGATAAAAGTCTTAGCCTGACATAGCTAACCCATAAGCGGATTTAACAGTAAACTTTCCTTGTTTATGAGGTAACCAAATCCATGTATCCTCATGTATATGCCTTGATAGCCTGATGCTTAGAATTTCATTTTTCTCTGTCTCTGATAACCCAGCTGAGATAGCGGATAAGTCCCATGTTAATGATCTAGAATCAATGAGCTCGTCCATCCTTTCAACATTACAGTCCAAGGGTCTCATAGAGTATAATTTTCCTTTTGGGAGGTTTGGGATCCATGGGTTTGTCCAAATATTGCTATCCCTACCTGACCCCATTGCTTTACAAATCCCTTTTTCTACCAGCTGTCTCCCTTTAAGAATGCTTTTCCAAGCCCATGAAGAACCGCCTCTCAGCTTAGCTTCCAGAAAGGTGCAAATAGGGAAATAATTGATTTAGCTAGCTTGCTCCACAGATAGTTCGGACAATGAAGCAAACACCATCCTTGCATAGCCAAGCAGGCGAGATTGGCCAAATTAAGATCCCTGAAGCCCCAACCCTCCATCACATTTATTCTTCCTCAGAGTTTGCCAACTTGACCAATGGACTTTCCTCTCTAAATTAGCGTTATTCCACCAGAAATATCTCTGCAATTTATCAATTTTATTGCAAACGACCTTAGGAAGCAAGAAGTAGGACATAACATAGTTGGAAATAACAACAATTACTGCTTTCAGGAGGGTTTCTTTGCTAGCTATAGACAATGTTTGCACTTTCCAGTTCTGGATACGGTGAGCAGCTTGTTCTTCCACAAATTTTAATAACTCTTGCTTAGATTAGCCAATGACTGATGGGAGGCCTAAATATTTTGATTGCACAGGGTTTAAGGGAATGCCCAGAATAGAAAATACCCGAACCTTAGAATCTTCAGATGATTTGCGAAAAAATATTAGTTTGGATTTTTCCAAATTTGCTACTTAACTAGAAGCCTTATGGTAGAGGTCAAGACATCTCTTCACAATAATAGCTTACCTTTCACCAGTCTCACAGAAAATAAGACTATTATCAACAAAAAATAGATGGGAGATAACTTGACTTTTTTTAGGAACCACAATTCCCTTAAGATGACCCCACTAGATATGCTGATCTAATAGACTAGAAAAGCCCTCAGAATAAATGATGAAGAGATAGGGAGAGATAGGATCTCCTTGTCTCAATCCTCTTTTTGGAACAAAAGATCCCGTGGGAGAGCCATTGATGAGAATACTGAAAGAAACAGATTAGAGACATAGTTGGATCCACTTAATCCATTTTGAGTTGAATCCCATCATCCTCATAACCGCCAAGAGATAATTACATTCAATACGGTCATATGCTTTACTCATATCAACTTTCACAGCCATGAGCCATAACTTCATTCTTTGATGAATTGTGCCTAAGGTGGTGGAATACTTCATGAGCGATCATGATATTATCCAAAATCAATCTCCCTTGGATAAAAGCATTTTTGGAAGGGGAGATTAATTCATCAAACACCTTTTGTAGCCGATTTGCAAGAGTTTTGGCGATGACATTACATAGACTAATGGGAGGAAAATGCTCCACCTATTAGGGTTTTTATTCTTAGGAATTAGGACCAGGAAGGTGTGATTGACATCATTCAGTTGCATATTGTTATTAAAGAATCCTTGCACAAACTCAATAACATCATGGCCCACAATCTCCCAATATTTCTGATAAAACCCTAGAGGAAATCCGTCAGGACCTGGGGCTTTCATTGGACCCATATCAAAAAGGGCACCTTTAATCTCCTCCTCGGAGAATGGAGAGTCCAACATCGCAATGGATTCAAGGGAAAGTCTACACTGAATCTTTTCAACAACTTGGCTTATGTTGTCTGTCTAGAGCTAAGAGGACTAAAACAGATTCTAGTAATAATTGATAAAATAGTCTTGAATGACATTCTCTTCTACAATAATTGACCCATCCCCATATGTGATTTTGGAGATACGATTAGCAGCTCTTCTTCGGATAGTAGAGAGAAAGAAAAATCTTGTGTTCCGATCACCCTACTTAAGCCAGTTTATTCGGGATTTTTGGGCCCACATAAGTTCTTCTCATTGAAGAATATCATCTAAGAGTTTTATAAGAGAAGTGATACTCTTTCTCTGCTCATCCCAATTTGGAAGGCCTTTCAAGAAAGAAAGTTGTTTCTTAGTAGTGGTCATCCTCTTTTGCAGCCTCCCAAAGACATCACTATTCTAATTTTGAAGAGCCAAAACAAGTCGTCCAATCTTTTCCTTGATTTTCATAGGATTAGATTGGGCAGTGCTCCTATTCCAAGAGTTGCCTATTATAGATTGACATTGCTGGTGTGTTGTCCACATCCATTCAAAGTGGAACGGTCTTAGACTCCTTGTTTCTCTTTTATGAAAATGAAGCTGAATCCGGAGGTGATCTGACCTTGGCATAATCAAATGCTCAAGGAAGGCTGATGAGAATATCAAAGACCATTTTTGTTTTTTCACAGCTCAATCCAGTCTCTCTTCAATAAATAGGCCATTACAGACCACTTTCGACCATGTAAACCTTGGGCCCCTAAAACCAAAGTCCATAAGATGACACTCATTGAGGATTCAATGCCCTAAGGTAAGATGAGCATACAAGGATGCCCTACCCCCACGTTTATCATCAAGATCCCAAATGCAATTCCAATCACCAATATAAAAGGAAGCATTGCAAATCCTAGCCGTTCGGATTAGGAACTCCTTCCACCGAGTCTCTCTAAGATGGGCCTGGGGTTCCCCATAAACACAGATCAAATTCTAGACATGGCTAAAGTTGGGCATAGAGACTTTTCCAATAGTCCAATTTGCAGATTTATCCATAACCTATATTTTCCAGGAATGGTTCCAACAAAGAAGAAGGCCTCCAGCAGAGCCATTAGAGTCAACACCCGTGACCACTAAATCATTTCTTAATCTCAATTTCTCTATAGCTGAAGCAACATAGCATTTTATTTCTGACAAAAACAAAATATCAGGTTTTTTAGAGCATCTAAGCTCCTTTATTGAATGAACTGTCAAGGGGTTCCCGATCCCCTGATAATTCCAAGTGATAATGCTCATGGCTCCTCGCGTGGCTGTTTTGGGACAGCCATGCGAACCCACTTGTTTAGAGAACAATCTTTGTTTAAATAAAGTTGAGAGTGAGAATTGGCTAATAGGCTCTCAGGGTGTTTTGAGGAGACATCATCAATAGACATTTGTCCTGGGCACACATAATCTACATTTAAGCTGTTATTAGAAATTGACACATTAATTGTTCCCAGACTGGAACACTGTTTGAAATTGACCTTTTATGGCATTTCCACAATCTGACATAACATCTTGTTCTTTCATGGGACAATATGGTAAACTTTTGGGGAAAAGGAGAATTTGAGTTCGAATGCACCTTCAAGTAGACAAACATGTAGCGACACTTTTCCACCATTCGGTATTCCTCCATGATAGTGTACTCGTCATCTTCATGAGCTCTTTTAGACAAAACATTATGCACTGGTACAACACCATGTGAAGCATCCACTGCATCAACCAAATCATCCATGTCATTCTCCACTGTGAGGATTAGTTCACTGTCGGGTTCTTGGCTAATAGGTACATCTTCCATGCCATTTGTCAATATCTTGTCCAGATTTCCATGTTCATGGTTGATGGCCAATAGGCCACCCGCATGAGAGTTATACCCATAAACTTCCACCATGGTTAGACCGGAACTAGTCTGTTGGGTAGAGTGGGTTGATTGAACTGCCACCCTATTCATCATACCCCAGGGATTGCTTGTTGGGGGAAAATAGCCTAGAGTGGGTCCCATCTGATTCATTAAGAATGCTTGAATGACTTCTCTTGGCCAGCTGCCCTAGAAAGCCAAGTGAGATAATCCACTATTCCCACTCAAGACAAATACCATCGATGAAAGATTTCCACCTTTGATTCATCATGATGGTGGCATTTAATGGAAGATTTCCAAGCACCCCACCAAAGTCATGCATCAGGTCTTTACCTCCCATACCTTCAACCACCTTATGAAGACTTTGTATTTTACTTGGATTACTAGCATTCATTATGGTTGTACCGCTATGTGACCCATCTGTTCATGTGCTGGATGTTCCTCTACAAATGAACTTGTGCTACCACCGGCATGACTAGAAGACTCTGACAAGAACTTCCTAGTTTGTTTACTCGAAGCTCTAACCACACTGTCGGCTGCATTGTTCGACTTCCTTTCACACTTGAAGGCCCATTTGATTGTTGTACGAAGCCTAGACGGGTCACTCCTCATCATATGGTCAAAATCGTTCCTCTCCCTTGTTGCTTAAATATCCTCCCCACACCCTCTTGCTTTCATGAGATCGAAACATCTTTTATCATCATGGCCCATCTTGCCACAAAAGTAGCAGAAGGTACCCATATCCTCATACATCACTTGGATCAACTTCCTCACAGTCCCATGATGGCTCAATAAGAGAGAAGGGATCAATGGTTGCGAGGCATCCACTGCCACTCGAATATGCATACAAGGATCGTTACCCACTACATACTCTTCCTCATCCCTAAATAGATACTTCCCCACCTGATCACCAATCACTTTTTTCATAATATCATTGTGATATTGAAATAAGACTTTGCAAACTTGAATCAAGAACGGTTGTGGGCCGAACTACCATGCTTTTACTAGAGTTTCCTGGTCCCAAAGATCAACAAGGACCAAATGGTTGTCCAACCTCCATGGACCACCATAAAGAATCTTCTCTGCATCCTCCTTCTCATCAAATGAAGCCACATAGTAATCATTTGACACTTTTTGTATTTCAAAATTGTGCTCCGGTTTCCATTGATCTTTTAGTTGATGGATGAAAGCAAATGGGTTCACCTGACAACCATGTATTAACCGAAAGACTAGGGACATCGTCTCTTATTTAGGCTTAAAGTTGGAAGAAATTCGGGTAGTGTCAATGACTCTGTTGGCCAAAGTTAGACTATTTACTTCCTCTTACAGAATATCTAATAAGTCCACCAGTGCTTGCCTCTTCGGTGACTCTAGAGTTAGAGTGGTTTGCCTATCCTCCCCTTTCTTTCTATCCACTGATAACTCTCCTAATCCTTCCATACCAGACATTGAACACATAACACGCCTCTTCCACTAACAAATGATAGATGAACACTTTAATTGGTTCACTATGAAGACATCCACAAGACTCCACACTCTCTTGTATACATAGGAACTCACTTTTAGTGGACTTCCCAGATACCCCTAATAGATATAAGTGGTATCTTGATCCCTCTAACCTCTTATCTTCCAAATCCTTTTTCCTCTCCTTTCGTCTCCATCTACCTCACTTGCATTTCCCTTCCCAGTTAAACATTTATAAAATAGCCTTTCCCCTCCCTAGGTCTTAACATTTATCTGGATTGTTTCTTTTTGTAAGATGAATACCTTGGATCATCTTCAAAAGAGCTGTACATACATGATGTTATCCTTGCCACTACAAGAAAATGTACTTTTAGTAACAACTTTTTTCCGTCAACTTAAAAGTTGACGCTAAAAGTCATATTTTTCCAGCAACTTTTACTGTTAATGGAAAAAGTGTACCTTTTCAGAGTAAGTTGGCAAAAAGGCATAGTAAGTTGACTCAAAAGAATTAAAATTAATTTTTTTAATTTGTAAATAATATTTTTTTGCGTCAAGATTAAGGTTGAAGCAGAAAAATTATAAATTATTTATATAAATTTTAAATGATTTTTTTACGTCAAACCTCCAAGTTGACGCAAAATAATTTTTAAAAATTTTTAATGATGTTTCTTTATCACTGTTGGTTAATATCATAAATGGGTCCATTGTCGTTTTAGGTTTATATTCAATAGTTATAGTTTCTCAGTTACGTAATTCGCTTATATACATTTGTTACGATTTATAATAATTTTATTTTTTCTTATATACAATAGCTATAATTTATGACACCAACATAGAAAGATCTAGTGGGCGTTTAAATGTACATAGGTTTAGTGTCAATGTTTATTTATCAAAATAACCTTAATGATTAATTATGTGGTAATGACCAAATTAACCCTTAAATCAAAAAAACCCTATTTAGTCCCTCTCCCCTCTTCAAAGACATAAGAGTTGCCACTAGAGTGGAACCCTACTTCGTCTCTCTCCCCTCTTCAGTGAAGATTTTGTAGCTCCACCTTCAGAGAATCCAATACCCTATGATTTGACGAAGATTCTATGGAAAAGCTGATTCAAAACCCTAGGATTTGTGGAAGATTCTATGGAGAAGAGGATTTGAAATCCTAGGATTTGTGGAGGATTCTATGGAAGAGTGGATTCGAAACCCTAGTGTTAGCTTCTTCATTCGTCTCTTTGTGCTGCTCAACTGAACAAAAGGATCAGTGTTGTCCCCTGCATTTTTTTTCCAAAACACCACACAACCTCAATTTCTCTCATTCGCTAGAGGTAAGTCAAGAGGTTTTTCTGGTTTTATTTTTTATTTTACAATCCAACCTCGATTTTTCTCATTCTCTTTTCTTTTCCCTGTTAGGCATGCACAGGTAGGGGATTTCTTTTTTTGCGCTAATGTTTTGACACCGGCAACCCCCTCTTGATTCTCTCTTTTCTTTACAGCTCTCTCCCTCTTTCTCATCTACAGCTCTTTTTTCTCTCTTTATAGAACACCACTTCTCTCTATCTCTCTCTATCTCTCAAAAGGACACATATTTTGAGGTATCATTTACCTTTTTTCTCTTTTTTTAATGTAACTATTTAATTAATTGAATCTACTGTTAGATTTTTTATTTAGTTTACTTTTACATATCTCAAATTTTTTATGATGCTTCTGTAATTGGAAAATTTTGTATTAATGTTATTTTTCTTTTTTTAGTTTTTTGTAATGTATTTAATTAGTGATTTTTATTGAGACAGTTTCTTGCTATCAGATGATTTTGAGTTTTATTATGGTTAAGGGATAATTCATACAGCAAGAAAGAAATTTGCATAATCTGAAATGGCTTAGTTATTAATAGTCTTAGATAGGTAGTTCATCAATTTGAGTACTTCATTTATCTAGATAGTTAAAACATGTGTGACTAGTATGAATGATGTAGGCATGGTGCTAAAACCTAATTGTTCATTACTCCTATCATTGAGGTGGTGGTTTGATGACTTACATATATTGTTTAAAATTGATGTTATCGTGTAATGTGAGGGACTAGTTGTTCAGGTTTAGAATAATCTTATTGTTTGTTTCGTAGTCAAAGATACCAAATGTTTTGTTTGTACTATAAATTATATTGTTGGTTCATAATTTGTGTGAAGTATTCAAGTGCATAGTTCAGATTTGCTTTTAAGGATAGATTCATGAGAGGAATAATGCTAGCTGTCCAGCTTTGAAATTTTTTTTATGTTTTACCATCAGTTTTGTTGCATGATTAAAGGTGTTTCTTTGGGTTAAAACATTCACATGGGTTATTATAGTTAATTTTCATGAGACCTTGGTTTTCCTTACTGTTTTATGGGTGTGTGATTATGCTTGGTATCCTCTTAGGAGGTTTACTTTGGTTTTAAGGTTTTGTTCTAGGTGCTAGGTGATTCTATAGTCCAAGATCCCAACACCTTTTGTCTACCTTCAATATTTTGCTAATGTAATGAGAGACTTTTTTTCTCTCTCTCTCAGGCATTACAACAAAAAACATCTTTTGTAACGCTTAAAAAACATTGCATATAACGATATGTAACATTTTTCAAACGTTGTTCTAAAGTACGTTGCGAAAAGGTAGAGAGTTTATGCAATGCTTGCCTAAAGAATTTTATGCAGTGTTTTTAGAATAAAATTAACTTTAAACAACATTTTTAAAATGCTGCACAACGTTTTAAAAACGCTGTGTAAAGTAATTTTTTTTCTAAAAGTTACTTCCCCTCATCTCTTTCTGACATTTGACTTGACATTTTTCAACCTAACAACTATGAAAATTTTCAAAAGTAAAACAACTTCCTAAACCAAACCATAAATACATCAAACTAAAAGTACAACAAAGTTTTATTGAGTAACAAAAATCATTCATAAACATAATTATTTAAATTCTCAACTCCTAAACAAGTTAAACACTATACAACATAGAATAATGATATAAACATCCTATAGAGCCCATACTTATAGTCATCAAAATTTGGGTAATATAAGGATTTGCTAGTTGTCGATCTTTCGGTGATGGTCTTATGACTGAAGTAAAGTCTTGGTTTCAGTAATTTTTCCCCTCTTCATTAAGCAAACGGAAAGGTTAAACTGCTTGTTCTTATCTACTTCTATAGATAGAACTTTCCTGCATCCAAACATAATAAAATACATGCAACATTTTTTGACATGCTCAGATAAAGTTCTCCTACACACCTACATAGTTATTGGCTCTTGTATGTTCAATCACTAGTAGCCCTTATTCTGAATTTGAATGACAGAGGATATAGTATAAAAACTATGGCTATTAAACTGTTACTAATAATCCATTAACTGTTGCTATTGGTACTATACCACCATAACTAAAACCATCACAATGGATTTGCTGAGGCTGCTAAATACAAGTTCTTAAAAGAGTTATTGAACATAATATTAAAGAAAACTAGAGTAACAAATATTAACAGGGTGTGTAGCTCTTTTGTCATAAACCTAAATGAGTTGTTAATTTCTTAGCTGAATGTCTGGAGGCATGGTCATCAACTCGTTTAGTTGGAACTAACAACTTTAATAGGACCCCTTTTAGCTCACAGCACTGTGGGATGCTTTTTATACAAAAAGCATTAAAATGGTAGTAGTGGTGGTGATTAGTAAATGAACATAGTAGTAGTAGTAGTAGCTTGTAGTTAATGTAGTAATACTTTGGTACCTCCATAAAGGTCACATTTAACTGTACATATAAGTTGTATAAATTTGCATGTGGATCAAGATATGTAGATGGTGATAGAGATGGATTAATACTATACTCACAATGCTAATAATACTGCTACTGGTAATAAAAATATAAGTAGTGAAAAATCAATTTCATGATAATAAAGTCAAGAATAAAGTGAAAAATTTTTAGCCCTCTTTGATAGTGTGTGCTCTAAAGGATTGGGATATGCTATGATAATAATATTTTTCTTAATGCACATAAAGATTCATAGAAGAATTTTCTTATAAAGTTCTTCTATAGTTTGGTAATTGTCCTACTGCATGTAAGCCCAGGCTAGATTCCCTAATAATCTACTTTGATAAAAGACAAGAGTAAACGAGGAGTACAAAAAAAGGAAAAATCTAATTCGATAAATAATATGAAACAACGACAATAATAATTGAAAGATAGCATTCTATCTACCTAAATGCCTCTTGTTCAATGGATACTTGAAACTTCTTTCCTTGAGATCTCGTTATTTTTGTTCTTTTTCCACCAAGTGTTGTTCCTTCTTCAACAAGCTTTAGCTTGTGTTGAAGTAGCTCAATTTGTTCTCCAAACCTATCATACCTCTGCACATATGTAATGTACATAAATATGGCCCATCAATTCACATATGTGGAAAAAGAAAGATGGCAGATCAATAGACATATAAAATAACCATCATTGTCATTTTTATTTTTGGTACTTCTTTTGTATAATATCAGGAGATGTTATGACACATTCAGATGTCTTATAATAAAATTAGAAAACATCACATCGATTGTTAAACAATAAATGGAGACATCACATATGATTGCAAGAAGGCATATGCTTGTGCATGCATCTATAAATAGAAATTGATGCACTCATACACATGCTTCTTGCAATTTAGATAATAGGATAAGAGAAATGGTGTCTCAATCTTACAAGGGGAACTAACTCTCCATCATTGGCATTTCACCACTCTACATCCGCTTGTGAAGAAATAGATGGTAGAGTATAGCCTCATTAGTAGGGAAATAATTGAATATGTTGACATAAGAATGAGTAAAAGGAAATGTTAACAGTTTTTCATAAACAAAAATATGTAGTGTTAATTTCCTGCTTTAATTGTACTATCACACACACATACAGGAACACAAACAAAACATACCTAAATCATATTAATCATAAGTCTATTGGGGTAAATCATGACATACATACCAATATATAAAAGATGTAGAAAGACTTGAGTTCTAGAAGTTACAAAGAAAAGCTAATGAAAAAAAGAGAAGAAATTTACCTTGTAAAGGTCAATAAGTATGTTATCAAGTGATTCCTAAGTTTGAAGGGGGCATAGATGATAGAAAGATTTAATTGCCTCGATTTCCTCATTAGCTCGATTTAATTGTTTCATCACAATTGCCATGTCTTTCAAGGCACTATCAACTCGATCACCAAAATTTATAGCAAACCAAAATAGGGAAATGGCCTTGTTTGGATCCTTGTTTATCAACTATAATGAAAAAAATTAATAGCAAAATAAAATGATGCTAACAAAAAGATAAAATAAAATAAAAATAAAGAATTTCCTCAAACAATGACAACACAAAAACAGAAATGAGTTAAAAATTGTAGTGAAGAGACTTGAAATGTATTTTCTGCCATCCACAACATAATACTCACAGCTCGGAGTGTTGAGCTTTGGATTCCGAAAGAACATATCAAAAAGGGCTTCATTATCAAGAACCATGCATTCATCTGCATTCTCCACCAGTTGGTGCACCAATAGTGTCATTGTAGGGCTAACTAAGATTGAATCACCACAAGAATATCATTTAGAAGAAAAAAAAAACAAATCATAACTAGAAGTGATATCAATTACACATTCCAAAAAATCCATGTTATAGATCAAATATATATAAAGATAACTAGAAGTGATATCAAAAAATGAATATCAAATCAGTCAACTTCATTTTATGCCCTAACAGTAATTAATTACACTCTACAAAAAATAATGAATTTATAATATGAGGGTATATCAGATCAGTCCATTATATAGGACTGAAGTAGACTAGTTAGGGATGTGTAGACAACAAACTGTATGAGGGTATAACAATGGGCATCACAGGAAGCCAACAGATCCTATTGAAGTGTGATACAGTAGGGAAAG
>JAOXJP010090564.1:0-14691 GCA_025762735.1 Platanus orientalis | reverse complement strand
GTAAAAAAGTTACTTTTTTGCGTCAACTAAAGTTGCTGCAAAAAAAAACCTTTTTGTACCAACTTAAGTTGTTGCCAAAAAAAAAAAACTTTTCACGTCAACTAAAGTTGCCACAAAAAATAATATTTTTGTGTCAATTAAAGTTGCCGCAAACAATCAATGTTTTGCATCAACTATAGTTGCCACACAAAAAAAAAATTTCCCGTCGATTAGAGGTGGCCGTAAAAATTCTCTTTTTAACATCAACTTTTAATTGACGCGAAATGCTTTTAGTTGCCAACAAAGAACCTTCTTTCCCACGGCAACTACCTATGTTGATGTAAAGACTTTTTATGTCACGGTTTACTGCATCAGGCTGCGTCATCTAAAAAGTTGACGACAAAAGTACCTTTTGCGTCAATCTCTAATTTTTCACGTCAACCTTAGTTGACACGAAAAATCTTTTTTCTTGTAGTGTGTTTTTGAATTCTTTAATATTAATCTAATACCTTTCGAGGAAATTCATCAACATTCATATCTATCATTACCAAAATTAAGAATCCATTATCTCCAAGACATTTTAGACCTATTAGCAATGTGTCATACAAAATAATATAAGAAAAGCAAATCCTCCGCAATAAGCTTAAATAACATTAAATGGAAAATGCCCTCAAAGAACGACGTCTATACAAAAAAAATTGAAAATTTACCCTTGGGAGTTTTAATATATGTGTTTCCTTGTAAACTTAAATATGGGCCCACTTTTAACCACCTGTCATTTTTTGAAGGTAGTTACCATTTTATGTTATTTAAGCTTATTGCAGAGGATTTGTTTTCATATCAAAATCATGGCCAATAGACTAACAATGATTATGCATGAAATTTTATCTATGATTTGGTGGAGCCTAACGTTACTGATGATCTAAGGAGGTGCTAGTAATCAAGCCACACTTTCTCTGGTCAATAAACCTTAAATTCTTTGAGGTATTTATGTGTTTGTGTGTGTGTGGTTAACGTTGTAGGCGTGATTTTGTAATTTTTTTTTAAGAAGTGAAACTTCTGAGAATTGAGGTATTTAACCAAGATTATATGGCCATCAAGATTGATAGGAGCAAACCATATCATAAGGTATAATTGAGGTATTTAACCAAGATTATAAAAAAGAACGAGCCTCAATGCAAAATAGAAAAATGTTAGGAATCAGTTTCGTATCAAATTCTTATAAATGGATCTCTAGGAGAAAAAAATTCATCTCATTAGAATTACACTACAAGGAGATTCACAATCTCCTTTTTTTCTAATCTATGCAAAAGATTTTCAGCAAGTTTAAAGATCAAGGAAGATGAAGGAAAAATCCAATGAATAAAAGTAAGAAAGAAAAGGCCACTTATTTCTCACATACACTTTTTGGATGATTGTTACATATTTGGTAAAATAGAGGAAAAGACTCTTGATACATACCAAAGAGAATCTAGAAAATAGCTTATCTAGAAAATTATGAGATTTTATTCAGCAAGAATATCTGACACTGGAGTGACCCATGACACTTTTACTAAATAGAACATCAACTTGATGAAGTTTTGAAACAGCTGTAGTCAGCAGTTTTGGGATAACTTCATAAGTAAATATGTATTATCTCTATGTGACTTAGCCTTTAATACATGCACCATTAGAAAGTTCTATAAGTCTAGTTTCCAACGCATCAAATGGTGTGTAATTTAGAGTCTTTTGGAGGAAGTTATGATCGATTTCCTATAAGGTGTCTGAGCTGACTATGAACAATCCGAAGCTAGGAGTTTGATGTTTCTTGTGACTTTTTCCATTCCCAGATTTGCATTTATGAGTATTGTTAGTCATATTTCAAGTATTTGGTCAAAGTCCTAGGTAATTAAGTTTTGGAATTCTAATTTGTTATTTTAAAAATATAAGAAGTGTTTACTTTATTTGGAGGGTTGTTCAAAGTCTAGTTCTATAAAAGTCAATGGCTATGTATGAGTTTGGCAAAGAGAATTGGATATTTGAATAAAATCAGCCTTTGACTATTGAAGAAGGATTTCTTCTGTAATTATTATCCTCTTAGTGGATTCCGTTTAGTGGTGAGTTTGCTTTGTATCTCTTAGGTGGATTCCTCAGAGTGGTGAACTTATTTATCTTTGCTCTATATCCCTTTGGTGGATTCCTATGGGTGGTGTGGACGTCGGGATCTGAGGGGTTCAAGTTCCTTCTCCTACCCGTGGTTTTTGGGCCTACTCTTCGACGTGCATTGTTAGTGTGTGAAGGTTTGCTAACCCCTTTTACAGGGGGTTAGGCTTTCTTTGGAGTCACCACCAACTCGGGGTTAACTGATGGAGTTAAACGTCAATCCTCCTCTTCGCAGAGGCTAGATCCGTAGGTCTAGGGTTTTAACTCCTAAAACTAATCTACATTCCTAAGATTAAAGGTAAGTTGTTTGGTTGCATTTGGAGAAGGTGTCAGGCACCTCAAATACTCACCTTTTTAGGGCTACTTCTCCTATTCATACATGCTTTAAAGTATGCTAATGTCCATGCTTTGTGGATTCTTGATTTGATGTTTGCTAGATTTTTTTTAGGCTTAACGCCTGAAATTTCAACACCTGAATTTAATTCAGGGTGAAATCTAGGCATTGGTTCCTAAAAAATCTGGAAACTGTCATTTTAAACCAACTGGATTTAGTTGTAGGAGACCCCTCATGCATGTGACCTTTAAAGGGATGATAGACCCCTCCAAGGTGTTTATTGTTTGACTTTTTAGGGTTAGGTTTAACCCTGACATACACTACAACAAAAATGTCCTTTTCTAGAGTTTAAAATTGTTGCCTATAGTTATAGTAACGTTTTCTAAACACTATTTCAAGTTGCGTCAGGAAAAGTCAGAAACTTTAGCCAGCGTTTTTAAAATGCTGGCAAAAAGTGATATTATAGGTAGGGTTTCCAAAATGCTATCTAAAGTATGTCTAAATAAATAAAAAAAACTATAGCACTTTAGACAGCATTTTTAAAAACGTTGTCTAAAGTGTGTTTAAAAAGAAAAGAAAAAAAAAACACCATAGTGTGTTATATTGGTCTTCTTGAGGGGGGACCTATTAGTGTTATGAGATAAGAGGTAGAAGTCGAGGATCAATAAGAGCATAATTCCATAACCATCACGGCCAAAAACCTTCAGGGTGATTGCTTCCTGCCTTATGTTGAGACATCGAACATACTTTAATGACTAAAATACATTTGTTGCCTTTGAAAAAAATCTGAAGATGGTCCAAGTTAAAGAGTGTAGAATGGATAGTTATGGTCAACCAATGAGGCCTTTTCTAGCTGTGAATCCTACAAGTCACATATGTTGTAGGACTGTAAGTGGGTCAAGTCAAACTCTCCAACCAATCAGACTAGATCTGGACATGCATTTTGTTGTTTGAAATACCTTTTTTTTGTGCGTGGATTAATTGATATATGGAGTACTATTCAAATATGATGGTCAACCATTTTGGTCTTATTTGAGATCTATAAAAACTTATAAGTGTGCCAAGTCTGCAATAGGGCTGCCTAAATGATAGAGACCAAATTAGAACCCATTTTGATCGGTTTATTATTATTTTTTCCCTGGTGGGGGAGGAGAATGGGACAAGCTGGCAGGTCACAAGAGGGTGGGATTGGGAGGTCTCTAAATTGACTACTAATAGGGTAGTTCTCTCTCTTACAAAAACACTATAATGTACTTTATGATGTTTTATTTCAAAATCTCTAAATATTTGGAACAGTCATTGGCTTATAGGAGTCGAATGAAATATATAATTTTTATTGATTCAACCTGATTTGGCGTGCGCGTGTATTTGGTTGGGCTTGGCCCATGGTCTTCCCCCTTGGAGCCCAAGATTATGGTTAAGGCTATTGTATATAATCCTTCAAACTTTTTTGGGTTAACCAATGTGGGATTATTCAAGTTTTACACCTTTTAACCAATGTTCAATTGGACATTTTTTGAGACAATTTCTCATTCACCCATTAGCGGTTTTAAACATTCAACCATATGGTATTGTTTTCCTCATTAAGGTGAACATGAACCCATGTAGATCTGCTTCAAATGACTTGTGAGTCCCATTTTTATTTTGGCTTAAAGATGTTCAAACAATCAGATTTCAAATTTAGACATTCCAAAATCTGGGTAAATTCAAAACCGTTTTTAACAATGTATGCATGTTTTACTATTTGTCACACATTCTATGATTGTTTGTGGTGTCTGTGAAGCTACAGCAGGGGCCCCAACCTACCATACTTTAGATGGTACTATCAAAGATTTATAATACGTTACAGTTTTTTTTATTTTTTAAGTTCATATTAAGTCTACAAAAACAGGAAAAGAAATTTAAGGTTCGATTTAATTTGATATGGCTTACCTATCGATATAGTCAAATCAGTTGTTTCTGTTATCAACCAAGCCTATTTTATTGACATGAACAGTCTTGTGAGTAAACAATTAACCAAGAATAAATTACATTTTTTTTTATAATTCTTTTAGTTGTTTGCCATAGGATTTTAATATGTCCAGCTGAAGAAAAAATTTGAACAAAAACTGTGTTTGTTTTTGCCACTAATTCAAGTTTAGAACTCGGAATTGAACTCGGGACCTCTTGCACCCAAATGGAGAATAATACCACCGATCAAATCCCCAGTAGTGGGTGCTTATATGTCCGGTTAGAGGGTCTGGCTTCACTTGGTTTTTTCGTATTAATTGACTTAACCCCCAAAATATTGCGTCAAAAACTCCAGATAGTTTCCTATAAATTTGATCCTCCGCCTCTATAAATCTAGTTTTAGGTCTGAAAGGAACTGGGTTCCTCAAGATGTACAACCCCTTTTATAACAGCAAAAAATTATGTGCAAGTGTTTTTTTTAATATTTTTTTGGGGGTAATACAACGACAACAACGGCAACAAACAAACAACCTTATCCCAACTATTTGGAGTCGGTCGGTTACACTTTCTTTTTTGGGGGTAATAGTGCAAGTCTTTTTTCTACTTCACACCCAATTATTGGGTTCTGTCACATTCCTTCCAAAAATATGTGTCTTCACATACAATCATGTTTCAGTTTCAGACGTTGGTTATCCCACCCCACAACTGACACTTACATATTTTGATGTGCGATAATAATAAAGGCTGTAATGATTTACAAGTTCCATACAACTAAAAGATTTCATAAAACTCTATAAAAGGGTTTAGAAAACACGAAAACGAAAATTAAATAAATCCAATTCAAAATTCAATGTTCCAAGTGGGGGGGCATTCCGAGAATCGAACTCGGGACCTCTCGCACCCAAAGCGAGAATCATACCACTAGACCAAATGCCCATTTATTAGTTAGGAGGTACTTTTTATTATTTATTTTTATTACCTAATGATTATCTTGTTATCATTGAGTCAACTGGAGATGGTCCTTACCCATGTTTTCATATAAATTTGAACCTAAGTATCTGGCTTTTTATTGACAGATTTTCCTAGGTTATACTACCCTTTTTAAACAATGGGAATATTATGTGCCGTTTCGTAATGTTTTCATTCACATCCTATTCATTTGATTCCGGCTTCTCTCTCAAAATCTCTCCAGCTAGAAATACAATCACATCATGGTTTTAGTCATATTGGACGTATCAACATTGTTGTGACAAAATAATACAGTAGAACAAAATATGAATTGGATTCAAGGATGTGCGAGAAACAAAATGAGAAAACAGTAAATGATAAAGAATAATCACACAACACAAAATATAACGTGATTCGACAAAATTGCCTACATCTATAGGCAAAGACGATCAATAATTTTCATTAAATTGGAGAACAAAGATATTACAAAATGCCCAACAGTGGGTTCCTAAAATCCTAAGAAAAACCTAAAGAACTCGCCATACAAATACGTTTTTGCCTCTCACGACAAAGTCTCTTACCTCTTCCAAGCAACCCAAAAAACCTTACTTTATAAAGTATTGTTAAAACGCTAAAATAATGTCACTAACAAAAGAAACTTAATTTAACTTGTGATTTTGTGTGAATTCAAGACATAGCTCAATAAATATTCACCTTGGATTGGATTTTGTTAAACCAAATTGAATGATGCTCCTTGATCATCTTCTTCACCAAACCTCGAAAGGTACATAATCAATTCTCTTTCAAATTGAATGAGTCCAAACCACCCTTAAACTCAATCGTCAAAACTAGATTTGTCGACATATTTGCTTAAATCTCAATACTAAAGTCATTCACAACCATGTCTTCAAAACCATCTTTGACTGGAGGTTTAACATCCAATATGAGAACGCATCCATGCTACTAAATTTCCAAAAGTTGAATAGAGTCTAAAATAGCATCCTCAAGTCCTAACAAAATAGAGTCTCACACTCCAACTCCACCTCCAACGGAACACTCAAATCTTCATCTTTCATAACATGCTTGTTTGGACACAACACAAAGTTTTGCGTGGTTTGATAAGATTGTCTATTTCCATGGGCGATGGCGATCAAGAACTTCCACTAAAACAGAAAATAAAGATATTACAAAATGTACAATGATAAATTCGCAAAGTCCAAAAACGAAACCTTAAGAAAAACCCAAAGAACTCTACACACAAATATGTTATTGCCTTTCACAACTAAGTCTTTTGCCTCTTCTATACAACAAAACTCATAAAACCAAAAAAATAAACCCTTACTTCATAAAGTATGGTTAAAACCCCAAAATAACCTCACTAACAAAATAAAATGCCATTTTACTTGTGGTTCCATGTGAATTCAAGACACAGCTCATCAAACACTTTCCCCATTGTAAGTATATATGTCAAATGTTGTACTGATTCAAATTTTAGGTAAGGCCCCATCCGGTTGCCATAAAAGGGGGATTTTTTCATGACTCTTGTAAAACATTTCTCAAGATTCTCCTTTTTTTAGGAGTCTAGCTGCTGAGAATGAGAAATCATTAATTTTCATGATTTTTTCAAATAGTTCCCTATTTTCTCATAAGGAGTCATTTCATTTTCACATTAAACTTGCCTAAAAATTAGGGGTGTCAACGAGTTGAGATGAATCAAGATTTGCTTAACTCAGCTCAGGCTCGGCTCACCAAAATTAGGACAAGTTTGGTCAAACTTGTTCATTTAGATTCAACATGGGATTGGGCCCTGCTGCTGTTTTGGATTAATACTAGGCCTAACATTGGTTGAGGCAGCTCCATTGGCCAGGCCAAGTCAGGCCCCTCTGCAACCCCCTTTGTGGCACCATTTGAGAGAGAGAGAGAGAGAGAGATCTTTGAGGCACGCACATGCCATCATTATTGAGTAGGATTGAAGTTGATCTAATTCCAAAATTGATAAGCTTTAAAGCCCCACAAGGACAACCTAAATCATAACATATCATAGGTGATGGGCCACACGTTAATTTGCATGATACATGGCTTATGTTATTAGGTATTGTTAGGTCATAAAAATTGGGTAATCCTCCCTTTATTTTTGTTTTCTTTTTATTACCAAAATAATAGTTAAAAAAGGCCTACGAGTGTTCAATCTATAGTCGTTCCCGTAAGATGATCTCCCTCCACACCAACTGTTCAAGCTACAATTTCAAGTGCACATCATTCTATCGCAAATTCTTTAATAGTAATGATCATTCCCAGTGGGGCTTGAAAGAATAAAGTCGGAGGGCATTTGGAGAAGGAGAGAATGTTTGGTGGGTTCACTTCCCCTGCAATGGCACCAAGTGTGTATGGCTAGGCTGGTGGTAGCCTTTTTAGTAAAAGCTTCATTATGCTGTGCTCTGCTCTTACTGATGGGTATTGTATCTCCCTACTCTTGAATGTTCTTTATTTATGTGGTGTGCTAATAATAATGTTAGATATTTATAAGTTTCATTTGGGAGCGTGGTAAATCAGGCCAACCAGGCATTTGATGATGGAATGCTGCTGGCAAATGAGCCTGGGGCCTCTCTCCACGTTTGAAAACGGGAAACCATCATTGAATATTTGATGATACATGTAAAGAACCCACAAGGTACTATTATGGTAAAAACCTAGATTTGAGATTGTATGTAACAAAATAGAAGAACGAAAATAATGCAAACAACAATCACATAAACAAGAAAACGATTTACGTGGTTGAGCTTATAGCCTACGTTCATGAATGTAAATGGCTAGAGAGATTTCACTAGGTACAAAAACAGATACTACAATGGAACAGTATGGTTACACAGAAATCGAGAAACCTCTAATATAAACCCCCGAAACCCTATCCACAGGTCAGATCCGGACCCCAAATCAGATCATAGATATGGGTCATATTCGAGTTTTTCTCTAAATTATCGTCTGGGTTACATTTCGGGTTTAATTCAAGACATTAACCCAACAAGTTCTTTATTTATTTTTATTGTATTGGGGTAGGGTCGTAGAAACAGGTCCTGAAATCTTTTCTCTCAATTGGGGTAGTTTGACTATATTTTGATGTGATCCTTCAACTCCAATGTATATTGTCAGATTGGATGGTTGTGCTCGCTCCATCTTTGTTAGCTTTGATTTTTCATTCCAAATTCCATGTATGTATGTATTGTTGTTGTTTCCATCATTGAACCGAGGGGGATCATGCGATCCACGGTTGTCAAACCCATTAACAGGTGCCTCACTCACTATTAAAGCAGGAACCAAATTGAAATTTCTTCTTTTTTTTTGACACTCATCTTTTAAAACTTCTTAACGTCTCCTCGTTTAGAAAAGGGGAGATGATAGAATTGCGAAAAGAAGACACAGACCAGACCAGGTTGGGGACACTTTAAAATGGGACAACATGATTGGGAAATGTCACTCTTCAATTATCTCTACTTTTGCTTTTTCCTACCCGCAATTCTCTGTTACCCCCTCATTTCACTCCTACCTTTGGCCTCCTCTCCAGTCTTTCTTTCCTACTGGTTTTTGTTGGAGAGCTTGAGAGGTGAGAGAGATAAAGACCTCAGTGTAGAAGTTTGTTGATCTTGCTCTTTTGGGAAGAAGCTGAAAGGCATGGCCTTTGCAGGAACAAGCCAGAAGTGCAAGGCCTGTGATAAGACGGTTTATCTGGTGGATCAGCTTACCGCTGATAACCGTATCTACCACAAGGCCTGCTTCCGATGCCACCACTGCAGAGGTACCCTCAAGGTATTTATTTCACAATTACTATACCCTCTCTGACGTTTTGCCTTTTCTTTAATCAAAATCCTCTGATTACTCATCTGTGAGTGGTTAGTCCACACGCTTTTGATTTATTGCCCGCTTTAAGATGATCTTGTTTTTGACATGAGCGATGTTGAGGTTCTGAAGTGGTGGGATTTATCCCAAAAAAGCTTTTCATTTGCATGATTGCATCCACTGGATTCCCAATTTGTTGTAGCTCTTCACCTGTTTGTCCTTTTTTTATCTTATTGTAATTGCTGTTTGATTCTATTTTCGTCAGTGGGAAATGGGTGTTGAATCATGATTTGCTGATATTGGTGATCTCACTGGATCGATTTTAATTCTGATTGTCCATTAATTATTATTCTTTCATTATGGGTATCAAGAGCTTGAACTGTGATTTTGATGACCCAATAAGATGAGAATGTCTTTTCCTTTTATTAGCTACACGAATTTCAGTTGGGATTTTGGACAGCTCTTGTTTTGGGAGATTCAGTCACATAGCCGAATTCATGGTTTTCTACCAGGGCTCTTTATGATCATTACTGATAGAAAAACTCTTAAAAGGTCTGATACCTAAGGAGCATTCCTTAATTTTGCATTTTTAAACTTATTGGAGATGTTCACGTACTGTATCTGTTCATATATATCCTGGGATTGTTTGAGAATTTAGAGGCTGATTCCGCCTTTACACCTTCAATCAGTGTTCATAAAGGATATGGTTACCATCATTTAATTAGTTAGGTCGTTCGTTTATGAGATCTTGTCAGTACCCATCAAAATATGATGAGTCCCTCCCTATGTGCTTCGTCATTTTTACATAATGATCTGGAGAGGTTGGATGGCCGATGCCGTGACATCTACGTGGTCTTCCAAAAAAATAAACAAATGTGTAGTCGTTGTCACTTACCATGACTCCTTTCATATGCTATTCTTCTCACTGTTTGTTTATTCATGCAGCTCGGCAACTACAATTCCTTTGAGGGAGTTCTTTACTGCAGGCCTCACTTTGATCAACTCTTCAAGAGAACCGGCAGTCTGGACAAGAGCTTCGAAGGTAACGACAACTGTCATGCCATGCATTACTGCCCCAAAATTCCTCTTCATTGACACTCAAGCTGTTTTTTCAATGTTCTTTCAGGGACACCAAAAATAGTGAAACCGGTGAAACCTGTTGATAGTGAGGTAATTGCCTTGGCATCTAGGTGATGGCATATCATTGGTTTCAGTAGATGATTTATAAATTATAAATCATATATGTTTATGAGACATTGGTGTTGGAATTCTTCTCCATGGACCCTACAATTAGTGGGTCAAAGCCCCCACCCTCGTAGACAGGCTTTCATTAATAGACATCTATGCCATCAATAGACAGGCTTTCATTAATAGACATCTATGTTATCAATAGACAGGCTTTCATTAATCAACCTATGGCAATTTTCTTATATCAAATGACTTCAGACAACACTGCATAATTCTTCCTCCTAATAATAATATTGAGCATGGGCTGGTTTGAACAGAATGCTACGCCAACCAACAAAGTCTCGACCATGTTTGGGGGCACCAGAGAAAAGTGCGTGGGATGTAAGCAGACTGTGTATCCAATTGAAAAGGTACCACCCATTAACCCTCCTATCTTGATCCTCACCCCATGCCATCTTAGTACAGATAAAGACATGAATAGATATGCAATTTGGGAATGAGTCCATTCTTGGCCCCATGATGCATCTGCAGTTCTCACACTCTCTTCCAATCCATATGCAATGGACACAAATCTATACTATTTCAATCGATAATCTGATCTTCCTTTACAGGTTACAGTGGATGGAAATGCATACCACAAGAGCTGTTTCAAATGCACCCATGGAGGTTGTGTTATCAGTCCATCCAATTACATTGCACATGAGGGAAGACTCTACTGCAAGCATCACCACACCCAACTCTTCAAGGAGAAAGGCAACTACAGCCAGCTTGAAAATGAGCATGAGAAGGAGTCGATGACAGAGAGAGTCGCTGCTGAGTCATAAATTCATTGGAACCTATTTCATCTATTCTATTCTGCTCTGGTTTCTCCCATTGTCCATGTTGTTGCAGTCTCTTACAGGTTTCTTTTTTCCCTTACACAGTCTAGAAATGCTTTTTTCACTCATAAGATGGAGTCTTGATGTTTCCATTGAAGATCTGTGGGCCTTTCCGTTCCATGTCCTTGGGTTCTTATGTTGGGTTCCTGTTGATTTAAAGTGGTCCTAAATGGTTTTGTGATGTTCTGTTTAAGATCTGTGGGCCTTTCCGTTTCCTGTCCTTGGGTGTTTATTGGGTTCCTGTTGATTTTGAATGGTCCTGAATGGTTTTGTGATGTTCATTCTTCAATCTTTCAATCTGATTAATCCCACATTGATTTGTTTGCTTTGCTGGTGACCTAAAATTAGTCTAACCAAGACTCTTGTGTATCTGTTATGAGTAGGCCAACAGAAGCAGAACGATTTAGAGTAAAAGGGAGAAAGGAGTGGTTTTCTAGTGTGAAAGATAGGCTTTTGAGTTGGTGAGACGTGGGGAAGCGGGTGAGTTGAAGGTGGCTTGAAGGTTTTTAAGCAAAAAGGAAAAAAAATAATCATTTTTCTTCTTTTTTTCTTTCCATTTGCAAAATCAAGAGGATACAGATATATTGATCAAAAAGAAAAATTAAGAGAAACAAACAATTAATTACTTGCGTCCACACTCAATCTACAACAATCTACATAAGGGAAAGGATGTTCTACACCCAAAGTAATCATACATCTCCAAAAAAAAAAAATATGGAGGGAAGCTTGGAAAGCTATCTCATATATGCTATCCTCACAAGACCCCTCAGCTAGCGTGGACTTCATTCCTCCTCCCGACTGTTCTTCTGAATCAACATTCCATCCACATTTCTATCACAGCCATCGAAAACCTGACCCAACAACCCCTGAATCGAATCAGGAGGAAGAAAGGACTTCGCTTGCAAAACCATCGAATAAGACTGCAGAAAAGCAGCATATGCAGGGACCACCATATTCAAGGCTGCTTCTTTTATTTGCGATCTTAAATCCACATCTGGAATACTGTACGAGTTTCGATGTCTATTTAGATTTTCATCGAAGCCCTTCAAGAAAGCTTCAAGCTTCCCTCTTATCAGAGCTCCCAAAGCTTCCTTGTTCTGTCGCTTTGATTCTTCCTTCTCCAACAATCTCACTAGAGGCCCCCAAGCTTGTTTCTGATACATATAAGCAGACTCCTCGGCAACAGTTTTGTATTTCTTCTTCATCAATTGTTCTCCTAATAGCTTACTCAGTTCCGAGTTTCTAGTCCTCATGTAAATATACCAGTATGTGTTCATGAGAAATATGTGTTGAAGAATTTTATCTCTGTAAAGCATTTTCTTCGATTGGACATTTCTTTCCAAAGCCTCCATGATGCTTGAAATGGCATCTTTGAGTAAATTCTCATCAGTTTCGGGGTTTGACAAGAACCCGGCTTTCCAGACTTGCTCTATTCGAAGGACTTTGGCCATGGGTGCACTGTAATTATCGGTTGTGAGGTACTTGAGGTAGTTAATGGCATATCTCACGACCTTGGGGACAGAACCGTCTTGTGGTGGAGGGAGACCGTCTTGGTTGCCTTCAATTTGAAGGCCGAATTCCCAAAACACCTTGCTTGAAGCATGGATAAGGAGCTTCTCTAGTTCTCTGAATCTCAAACAGATGTCAGCACCGGCTTCGCCTTCGAATATCTCTGCGATATCACCGTTAAGTTTCTCCAACGAGTCGAACATGTCCAAAAGCTTGAACAACTTCTGGGGCTCTTTGTTGCTTCTTGCGACTCCCTCCCCAAATCGGAAGAACACAGCCATGATCTTATCTGCGATCTTGACAAAGCATTCGGCCCAAATTAGACCATCCATGACTCCACCCAAAACTTGGTTGCATAACTTCTTTTCTGAAACAAAGACCGTTTTGACGGCCAGTTCGAAGTGTTGGGTCCAAAGGGTTATTGCTGTTTCTAAGCTCCCCCACTCCATCTCGTCAATTTCTTCTGGAGCGTATGTCCTCAGATAATCTGGGTTTAATCTCATCAATGCTTTTGCTGCTCTTCTATACCTCACCTGTTGAACAACCAGAGACTTCCATCATTCCTCCACAAACGATTCAGATATCATCTATTTACCACTGAAATCCAATGTAAACTTTTCTGAAGGAATAAAAAATATATATACTTACCTTCACGAAGATGTCGATACATATATCCAAACAGTCATTTGACGCCAGTGTTTCTGAAATTCTTTTAAGAACTTCAACCTCTAGTTCAGAACCCAGATCGGAAACCTCCGATTCACTTGTCATATCCTGGTGCCTTAGTTGCTGCAATCTTTTCTCGTACTCGTCCTGCAAACTGAGCAGAGCTTCGTCAAGCAACCCTTCATACTTCATTGCATCGACTTCAGTCTCACAAAGAGCTTTAAGAGTGACCAGAGTGTCCCTCAAGCGATGTGTCCTATACTGATCAGTGGCCTTTGTTCTGCTCAAGAACTCCACCACTTCTTGAAGCTTCTGAATTACAGGCTCACACTCTTGGCTAATTGAATTGATTACAGAATTGAGCTGATCGACACAGTCGACGTATTTGAGGAGGTGTTGAAGCCGTTTCTGCTGGGTTTTCTTGGTGGGCAATTTGTTGGAGAGTCTGATGAGCTTGTGCTGGAGGGACTCTACAAGTTTGAAACTCTCAAACAGAGTAAATGCAGGGGAGACGGCTCGATTGATTCTGGTGTCAAGAGCTTTGTTCGACATAGCCAAGGACTGTAAAGGAGCTACTGTTCTGGAGGTAGCGAAGAGACTGTCTCGTAAAACATCGAACTCTCTATCCATCTTAGCGAGACTAGATTCCATGTTGATTGAGGTGTGAAGGATGGTTTTGAGGTTCAAACATGCGAGCTCGAGCTTGATTAGCGTTGGATCCTCTTCATTCGACTCCATAAATTTTGTTGGGATCGAAAACCCGGAAGCCGGAGGGTGAGCTTGCAGAGGTTGAAGGCGAGAAATTTTGATCTTTGATGAATAGGGCATTGAATTGGATATATACCATTACATTTTTTTCTCCTCCACGATAAAAACAAAGTTTTGGCGACTTCATTTTTTCAAATGACGATGAGAAGAAACAACAAAGACTCAATCACCGATACAACCGAAGAACAATTGGCGTAACTAACTAAAAAGAAGACAAAAGAGAAAATGGAATATAGCCGGTCCGGATTCACGTCCACCGGCTTAGAATATTCAAAGGCCCCAAACCTAGGGGACTTGTGAAAAGATGAGAATAGGTACGGAAATTTGCTTTTCCTGATGTATTAGGATGACATCACGGGGGTGAGTATCAGTACCTAAAAGTGACTTTTCACTTTTTTTTTTTTTTTGGGGGGAGTGTTTATCACTTTCCAGCACTGATGTGTCCACCCCCTAATGCCATCCTAATACATCAGGAAAAGCAGATTTCCGTATATA
>JAOXJP010090553.1:0-14692 GCA_025762735.1 Platanus orientalis | reverse complement strand
ATAAATTCTAAGATTCTAACATGAGAATAAATAAATTTAGCACAATTCTACATGAATTAGCAAGGAGGATTCACCAAAATGAGAAATAAACTTATGTAATGATTCCATAGGCATGAAGTAGCACTTGTAAATCTTGGAGAACTAATCATAAGACCAAAAAGCAAATGAGTAGGGATCATTGATTTGGAAATTCAAGGGAAAATCAAAAGTACACCACATGAAATATTCTTTTCCATCTAAAACTATAAGAATCTAAACTCCAATACTTCCCATCATTGAGAAGAGACTACAAAACCTATTAAACTTGCCAAACAAAGGCACCAACATGATTTAAATTAAATCATTTCCAAAAACTCATAGGGATAAGGAAATAAAGCATTCCAATCAAGCTTAAATCAATGAAACTATGATCCTACATAAGGAAATCATCATATTCATGAAGATTAGATGTCAATATTTCAAATCAAAGGTTAAATTCAACAAAATTGAGATCCTAGGAAAGGAAGAAGTGCATACCTTGTATGCCCACCAACTAAATTGTTTTTATTCCTTAGACCCAAAGGGCTCTTCATCCAAAATCTCCTTTCCTTTCAAGTTTCCTTCTTCTTTGAGATTAACCATGAAACCATAATCAAAATCCATGAATTTATTAAGAATTTTAATCAAAAACAGAAAACTAAGCATAAACAAAACTAGATTTAAAGTTTTTGAGCTTACCTTGCTCTTTGGAGAAGAAACTCTCTTCTCCTTTCCCAATCCTGCCTCTATTCTCCCCCTTGGCTCTCCTCTAATGTTTCAAGTCCAAATTGGGTAAAATGGCCCTTTGGTTTCATCACAAACAAATCCTAAGTCTTAAGAAAGGAAATCTTGAATTTTTGGATTAATTTTTATTGTCTATAATGGCTGCGAGCGCTCCAATATCACCTTTCAAGCGCTCGAAATTCAATGTTCGAGCACTCGAAAATAATCTTTTGAGCACTCGACAAATAACCCCTTCTGTTTTTTCCCATTTTGTCACAGCTTGAGCGCTCGAGCTCACCACGCAAGTGCTCTAAGAAAACCCTTGAGCACTCGAACTTGTTAAGATTCTAGTTTTCTAGATCTTTTTGGGTTCTTCTTGGCCTAAGTCACTCCCTGGTGTCCATGAACTCCCTTGAAACATCTTTAACCATTTGTCATTTATTATCATATAGGAATGTGTAGACACTTCGTCCCAGATAGCATACAAGACTAACATAGTTCCACCATTTTATCCAAGGAACATGAACACAAGTCTTCAATAAGATCACCCGCCACATCCTAGAGATAGCCAAATTGTCGACTAAACCTGTGAGGGCTATAAAGTTCCCAAATATATGAACGATGACCTTGTATTGTTAGATAACTCGAATGGAGGCTTACTAGGTACTCAAGCAACGTATGGGTAAGTACCTGTCATCTACTAAGGTCCATTGATCATCCTTGATAACTGCCATTGGATTACATGAAATATGCTTCTTCTATCTAAATGAGGATTCCAACTCATTACAATATCTTGCCATCCTTGATAACTGCTGTTGGATTAAATGGAATATGCTTCTTCAATCTAAATGAGGAATCCAGCTCATTATAATCTTGCCATCCCTTCTCCAGTAGATTTAATCATTTGTGCAATACCATGTGTTTTTGGAGAAGTATAATAAGCCCCAAAGTTCTTTCTTAACTCATGCAAGATATAGTCAATAATTTCAATTGAAACCTCAATTAATGTAGCGGAAGCAAGAATAAATTAAAACAACCAAGACTTGAATTAGGCACACTCAAATACTCACAAACTTTAAAAGAAAGGAAAAAAATATCAAACCAAGAATCAATACTGATTAGAAGAGAATTAGAGGTGAAAAGAAGGGAAGAAAGATGAGAAAGGGTTAGAAGGGAAATTCTGAAATATTTGGGCAAAATGTGTGAAATGACCAAAATACCCCCTGATCTTGCATCATAAAATTCTGAAACTTTCTAAGGTGATTCTGACCTTTATTGTGAATCTACGTTTAAAATTTCACAAGTTTCTGATAAGATTTGATTTATCAAATTATAACAATAGTCCAACAAGTTTTTTTAACGGAAGAACCCTAAAGACAATAAAAAATCTTTGCTTATAAACTAGCTGGGAAGAAGAGGAATCAAGAGGAGTTAGGTTAGGGGGGCTTTGAAGGGGACACATAGGGAATAAAAACCCTAAAAGAAGAAGGGAAATGTTGAATTTATAGCGGGTGATTTTAAAGTTTTGGTAGCCCAGAATTTTCAGGTGAAGAAGAGCATAGGCTAGAATAGGTAAGAAAGAGATGAGGTTTTGGTGGAAGAATGTAAAGGAGCTTTAGGAAATAGATTAAGAGTAGAATAAGGAAGAAATCATGAGAAAGGAGAGGAAGATACCTTCCATAGGTAGGTGCGATTTTGACTTGAGAGTACTCCATAAATTTCCAATTGAGAGCTTAATTTCTGCAGTAAAAGTATTTCAAACAGCAGCTTAATTATTCCAGGACAGGTGATGTTGCATTAGCATAGTAAGGCAAGAAGAATAGAAGGGAGGGATGAGGGAAATAAAAGAAGAGATGGAGGGTGGAGGGAGATTAGATGAAATGAAGAAGAAGAAAGAGATGAAGAGAAGAAGAAGAGGGGAGCCTGCGACTATTACCCAAGAGAGAGAGGGAGAGATAAAAGGGGCCAAGCCCACGACAACCACTTGTCAAATTCAATTCGTAATTCACTAATCCATACATGTCATGTATGGCCTATTTTATAGGCTTACAAAACATAAAAATAAGAAATATATCAAAATAGAAATTCCTAATACTTTCTAGATTTGTCTCTCAAGACTATAAAAACTAGAGCTCTTCTAAAACCAAAATTTCCAAAACAAAACTACTAAACACTTGGGTTTTTCTAGGCTGTCGACCAGCACATGTGGCCTATGGGAGGGTCCTATATGTTGACTTTGAAGTCACTAAAGGACAAATTAGGGGCTATTGACCTCCCCAGTAAATCCCTATTAAATCCTTGGCCTTTTGGCCTTATTACAATCATATCCCTATTACATGTGAATCCCAATCCTTAAACACTCTAATTATCCCACATAAAATACAAGACTTAAATCTGACCCTCTTGTGTGGAGGCATATTCAATAATCTCTTAATGTTGTCCACATCACTAACTTTCGATAGACATAATGTATGGGGAATACAGCCTCACACTATCATGGGTCAGTAGAGGAAGCAATCCAATTCAAACCATTATAAATACTGGCCAAGATTGGTTTGCAAGATAGAATGCTTGCCACTCGCCATCATATTGGCAATTTTAAACATACAAGGATGGATAAAAGCACTTTTCTTGTTAGGAAGAACAAAGGCACATAGCCAACATGAATGAAATGTAGTTAGATACACTTCTTGCTTCAAATCATCTTCAATTCCAGGTTAAGAAAAACTTCTTTGGGAATATGTTCACAAGTCAGGCTTATCATACATGAAGGATTGTAGGTCGTTTTAGCTGTTAACTCTCGTTAGTTTCTAGGAGGAGCTTTTTAATACCTCAATGAGCCTTTGAACCAGTATCTTATCCTACTAATGATGCTCATTCCATATTGTTAATTCATCTTCTCACGAAGATGATGAAACACAAGTAAAAGATGTTCCCAACTGTGAGGAAGAAACGATCCAATGCTATCATTTACCTGAGATAACTCTTCTGCACTGGAGATGACTTCATCATAAAATAGACTATCGATTGGCAAGCCACCTATTAATCATAAATCTGAGTATGATGTGTTGGTTTATTTTAGAGCCACATGTACGAAGAGGGGCAATAGTTGTGATGTGGAATGAAAAACAACTCATTCTCAAATTTTATTGGCTTATGTAAGGGTATTTTGGGTTCACTATTCAGCTTGCTAAGCTGGTAAAGTTTTGGGTTTATACCATAGACCTAGGTTTTAAACCCATCTTCATCTATTATAAATTAACTATGAATGTTTACCTATAAAAAAAGTATGGAAATATATTTTAATTTTATCAATTTTATATTAATCTAGGTCAGTTTATTGTTAGTAAGTTCGGGTTTTTTATTTTTATTTTTTATTTCCAAGTAGAATTGGTTTTTTTTATTTTTTAGGAAATTGGAAGTTCTATTTCTTTTACTTTAATTTAGGCCTTTTTTTTTAGAGGTTAAAACTTACCTGTTTGGCATGATTTGGTGTCATTTAAAAGGTTATTTAGCTACCTTTTCAATGCATCTTAGATCTCAAGAATCCAATGTGATTTGGGGAAGTTATGACCAAAATGGTGGTAGTATATCACTTTGTGACCAGAACTTGTTATTTATAACCTTTTTTTTAGAAAGTTTAAATAGAGTGGGATTTGGAGACACCAAAAAGGCTCCCTGTCTTGTACAAACCATGACATTGGGATTGCTGTTTAGGTGTTCAATTGGTTTAATGAGTATCCAATCTGTGGAATCTTTCGATGAGATTTTGCAGCCTCATATTAAAGGCCCTTCCAGACATAATGGAAAACTTGCTTTAGTCTTCAGATGTTAGGATATTTCTGATTCTTAATGTTTCAAGTGGTTGTTTTAGGTTTATCGACATGTGGGAGTTACTAAATCTCACCTAGGAGGGAAGTGGCCATTTCTGTGCCTGTTATTCCACTCTTTGTTACTTCAATTGATTATGAATGTACTCTGAATATTTGATAGCCTAGTCATGGCCCTAGGTAGTGACAACGCTGTTTTAGATTACACTTGATTTTTCCGTTCAAGGGAACAATTGTAATCGCAATTTTTGAGGAGGTACTTGGAGATGTATTTTTTCCCATATAACCAAAGAATGTGTGAAATTGACAGTTTCACTCTCAAGGACCTTACTAGGGATTGGCATTCTTGCTTATACTCTCTTCTATTAATACACGATACGTAACTACCAATCCTCCCCATCTTTTGTATTTCTATTGTACATTATTGCATATATTCTTCCTCTCAATAAAGTTATAAAATAAAAAAATTATCATGCTTAGGTCCTATGGCGAGGTCTTATTAGGCTCTTGGTTATGGTTTATAGGCCTGCATGGAGGGATTTTAGGGTTTTGGGGACAGATCTAATCTCCTTAGCATGATAGTTGCATAGGGTTTGATTCTAAGAAGTTGGTTCTGATTGTTAAATATTGTGAAGAAATCCTTAAATGGCTTGAGCCAAAATTAGGTGTTGACAGTTGGGAAATTTATATACACACATCAAATCCTTGGATGTTGATGTGTTTAAATTTTAATTATTGTCGAATTATAAATGAAAAAAAAAAAAAAACAGACTAACATGAGAAATGAATATACACACAAATACATGGATTTGGATACTGCTGATTGTGATACTCACCAGTATATGTGAATCAGATATCACACAACACAAGTGAAGTGTTTGATTCCCTTGAACAGTAGATTTCCGTAGTTTGTGTTAGTTGATGTGTTAGGGTTTTAAGTAGAAGAGGAAGGAGAAAAGAAAAAGAAGAGACGCTTGAAGAGGAAATATGTATTGAGAGTCTTGAGACCACTCTCACATACTTTGTTTCATAATCAAAAAGTACGAATAAAACTACGGGTATTTACAATTACAAGTGATGAGGCCCAAATCTGGTCATCCTGGGCTTTATCAGATGAGTGCATAGTTACTTAAGGATCTGATGAACCTGTCCCAAAGAAAACAAGATTAGGGGCGTGCCAGCCGAGTGTCAGCCAGTTGCCCTTTGACGATCAAGTCAGATGTCAATTCTAGAGGGAGAGGGAAAAAGGGAAGGGTCTCTGCCCAGATTTTGTTCTTTGCTTTTTCCTGGTGCGATCTTCTTCATATAATGCTTAGCCTTCGTGCTGTCCTGTATTTTTAGTTCTTTACCTTCTGCTTGGGTGGTGCTCTTGGGCACGGTTACAGGAGCCTAATCCGCTCGGGATTGTTGGGCTGCGTTGGCACTTTTGTCTCGGGGGTGGCATTGCGGGATTTTTTCCCGCATTAATTTCCCTGGCGCCTTTTATGGCTCGGTCATGCTAACATATTGGGTATTTCCTTTCTGAGGGTATGCTTGGTCAAGTTATTTTCGACGACACCCCTTTTCTGGAGGCTCGGGTGACTCGGGATCTGATCCGCGTTGATCCCCTTGGGTTCGGCCATCTCGAGACCACCCGTGGCTTGGTTCATGTGTTGGTCCCGACTGTTCCTCGGTTTTGGGCCCATCACCCCAATTCTTGAGGGCTGGTTTTCCCCAGGCCGATGGAATTTGAATCGTTTCGTATTTCCAACCATTGGCTTCTAGCAGTAGTTTTTGAATTTTGGTGGTTGTCGTTTTGGGGAATTGAGACGGATGCCAGGATGATCATGGTTCCTGGGAAATCGTGTTGTCATAATGGGCACGCTGTTAGGGGCGGGCATTAATGAGACGTCCCTTTAGATGTTTCTTCGGCACATGCAAAGACACGTGGACGGATTGGATTTCATTGTGTGGATCTGACGGTTGAGGTTGAATCCCCTTTCCTATAAATAACCTGGGGTCCTTAGATTTCTCCGCTATTTGCACTCATTTCTTATTTTGGTGTTCTTCAACTCCTCCGGTGGTGGTTTTTGTGCTCTCTGGCAACATTTACTTTCAAGTTCTCTTCTCTGGCATATACTCTGGTATGCTTCTTCCCTCCTCCTTTCTTTTGTTCTTCCTGTTCTCTTTTAGGATAGTTTGTGTTCACGTGCTTCTTCTTTTGGTTATTCATTTCTTTCTTGTTAACCTTTGACGACACAGGAGTTCCCTTCGGCTTCCACTTAGTCTGATTCTGTGGCTTCTTACGAGCCCAGAGGTGTTTTTCAGACCTAGGTTTGGTTAGTGGTGACCTTTCGTCCTTAGGGTCTGTCTTTACCGAGTTCCTGTCCCTCCTAGGTCCTTCTGTAGAAGTCATCCTTGCACTTGGTTGGATGGACGCATTGCCAAACTCTTGGTCCTTTGATTCTGACGACACCTTGTCCTTAGGCTTGGGGCGTCCTGAGTTGGGTGTTGCTCGGCCTGATGATTCGGGGCGGGCCTTGGATACTTCCCGACAGCCTTGCCTTGTCCCTCTTGTAGTCGAGGTCTTTTCTTCATCTCTTGATGCCACCGACTTAGATAGGTTTAGGGGTCTATATAACATTCCCGAGGACATAGTCCTACGCTCCCGAGGCATCCAAGCGGGCTTACAATGTACTCGTTTGAAGAGATTTGCCTATACGAGTAGGCTCTGGTTGTTGGCCTTCAGTTCCCTGTCGCCCTCTTCGTTAGAAACTTATTGCTTTGTGTCGGGCTAACTTCAGCCTAATTAATGCCCAACTCATGGAGGATCGTGATCAGATGCATAGTCCTCTGGGCGGCCTGCAGCAGCTGGTGCGACCTAATCTCTGTCTCCGAGTTCCTTTTTTGCTACTAGCTAGTCGAGAAGGAATTGGGTTGGCGGTTTTTCACCACCCAGGATAGTTTCCAGAATTTGGTTACGCTTCCAACCTCTGATAAGGGGTGGAAAAGTAGTTTCTTTTTTGTTTCGGGTAACAGTTGCGAAGCTTGTGCTTAGGATAGCAAGATCGAGAAGCTGGTTTGCTTCAGCCGGGTGTGGGGCATCCCCGACTCCTCTGGTAACACCCTTTTGCACCTTTATTTTTTCTTTTTTCTCTTTTCTGTTTCTTACATCCTGTTTTGATGCTTCAGACAATTCCCATGGTTCTTGATCTTGGTTAGGTTCCTTGCAAACATAGAGTCCTTACTTCGTGGCGTTTTTCGAATGCTTTAGTGGGATTTTAGAATCATTGGATGACTCTCGGCCACCTAGGGCCTATAGAATGCCTTAGTAGGATTTCGATTTTTATGACCCTCGACTACACGGGGCTTGTAAAATGACTTAGTAGAATCTCGGGTTGTTTGACAACCCTCAGCCACATGGGGCATGTCGAATAATTTAGTAAAATCCCAGGTCTCTTAATGACCCTCAACCACATGGGGCTTGTCGAATAATCTAGTAGAATCCCGGGACTTAATGACCCTTGGCCACATGGAGCCTGTCGAATAACTTAGTAGAATTATGAGTTGTTTGATGACTCTCGGCCACACAAGGCCCACAAAAGTCCTTTCTTTATTGATTGATGTTGAATTACAATTTCTTCAAGGATGGTATTTCCTCAAGTGTTTTGCATTCAGTGGTCAGGGTAGCTGCTTACCCTCCAAGTTTTCAAGGTTGTAAGTCCTAGGCCTGTTGAACTTCACTACTCAGTATGGTCCTTCCCAGTTTGGGCCTTGCTTTCCCTTCAAGGGGCTCTTAGTGGTGAGTGTGATTTCTCGGAGGACTAGGTCTCCTATTTGGAATTTTCTCTCCTTGACTTTCTTGTTGTAGTACCTGGCCTTAGTGCTCTGGTAAGTTGCCATTTGGATGGTGACCTCGTTTTCTTTCTTCCAACAAGTCCAAATTTAGGCGGAGTTTCTCTTCATTTTGCTTGGGATTTGCTTGAGCGACTCGGTAGCTGGTTGGACTTAACTCTACCGGGGTTACTGTCTCGGACCCAAATGCCACCAGGAAAGGGGTTTCATCCGTCGGGGTCTTGACCGTGGTTCTGTACGCCCCCAAGGTTCCTTGCAGCTCGTCGGGCCAACTTCCTTTACACGCTTCCAGTCGTGTTTTTATAATATTTAGGAGAGTTCGATTGGTGACTTCTACTTGCCTATTGGCTTGGGGGTACCCTGTGATGCAGCATACATGTAGGCTAGTGGGTGTGTGCACAAGGAGTTAGGAATAAAATTGAAAGAACATTAATAAAATATAAGCAAAATTCCTACTTGCACATTCACACACTAAGTCAGGTGATCATTTAAGTTAGGTTCATTACGTATGATAAGAATTCCTACTTGCACATTCACACACTAAGTCAGGTGATCATTTAAGTTAGGTTTATTACGCATGATAAGAATTAAGGTAGACAAAGTATCTACACAATAGAGAGATCTAATTAATGAAATGAAAAAAAAACCAATTAATTTAAGGATTTAATAGATGTAAAGAAGCTGTCAAAAATCTGATGCTAAGTATTAGGTTAATCGTGTCTAAATTATAGTAACCACAAAAGGAGCATAATCAGTAAAGCTGGGACTTATTTAGGGATATTAAATATATGATGTGGGGTGAGTTTTGGTCTGATTATGTGCTGAAATCAGGTCACAAACATGGAGAACAGGTTAAACAAATAGCCAGCATGTTATTAACCTATACCACAACAGCCTACAGTGTTCCTACCTTATAGGATTCGAAAATAGTACCAATCTTACATGCTTGGGGAAACTTTAGTTGTGGGAGAGGCTCCTGTGATCCTTCATATTCTTTCCATAAAGATCCCTCACCAAGAAACCAAGAGCTAAAGGATTTTGATAGAAGCCCCAAAATCTGTACCAATGAACTGGGGTGCTGGCTGCTTCTAATACATCAACCTGGTGCTTTGAGATGAAAGGAAATTTCTGGGAACTGCTGCCTCCTAGTGGACCATCTAGGGGTGTATTACACCCAGGAAAAGCCAATTCGTGGAAAGCCTGAGGGAGGTGGAGCTGATATCTGATCTTCTCAAACCTACACAACACCAGCAGGCTTCACGATTCTTACTATTAAACCATGAGAGGGATGATTTTGGAAGGGGTTTTTTCTGCAGGCTATGAACACAGTATGCATCGCCCAAGGATTCTTTATCTTCTAGAAGTGCCAACTCAATCCAATGCTTGCCCTGTTGGAGCCACAATGCGATCTCCCACAATCACCCTACAACTCTTCTAATGGCTGAAAGGGGATAAATATGGTGGGGTCCTCTTCAAATCAAACTTTTAGAGGAGTTTTCCACCATGAATGTGATCGCCCAGCACTTAAAGAGTCTTTAGGGAAAGTTGTTTAGAACAAAACTCCAATATGATGGTAGTGGCGATGAATCTTGTGTAGGCACCTCAATTCAACAACTTAAAAATATAAAATATATATATATATATATATATATGAGTAAGCAAGAAGAAGAAAGGGGATGAGAGACCTTTAACCCAATGGGAAGGGAGTAACTTCCATTACTACTGTTAAACTAGGATTACACTTTAACTCATTCCAAGGTTTGCTTGATCCTCAACTTAAGACAAGAGGAAGGAAGAAAAAGCTAAAAACGTGAGACCAAAAATTACTTTATTCATTGCATCATGAAGAAAAATCATTGGGGAGGAGATACATATCTCTCCCCACAATTAGGTTATTATATAAAGTATCCTCAATGGACTAAAAACCCCTTCTCTTTAATGATTTCTCTTTAAATTACCCCTAAGCTACGACAATAACAAAAATATCGTTAAGTAACAAATAAAGACCAACCTACCCTCAAAATTTTGTGCCCCCTTTTACATGAGACAATTACATAAAGAACTTAAAAGAAATAAAATAAAATGGCTGTGAACATGGCCCAATCATCATCCCAGTCATGATGTCCGCATCAACTCTCCTCTCCTAGGAAAGAGTCACCTCTGACGATGAACGATTATTGTATTGATCTGAAATATCATTGGCAATCTGTCGCAGCTCACTCTTTATCAACAAAATAATGTCAAGCTCTAGCCAGTCTTTCCACTTGACAAGGTATCTCTGGTAACCTTCCCGTCGAGTAGAAATTATCTGATCTTCATGTATGGTCTCAATCTCCTCCCTGTAAGTAGTAACTGATGGTAGTAATGGCATAGGCTGGGAAGACTGAAAAGCTAAGATCTGAGTAACTGCAAAAGGCTAAGGATCGTGTATGGAATGGCTATGATAGGGTACAAGAATCTTAACATAAAAGGTAGGGCTGATCTCCAAGGTAGTTGGAATATCCAAAACACATATATCAGGTTCATTGTTGTTCAGAACTTTGTAAAGTCCTGAACTCCTCACATGCAATCGAACCATAACTAAATCACTGACATGAAAGTGATAATGTGAACAGTGAAAATCAATCGACCATTTATCTCTCTCATTACTCATAACAATTCTATACCTAATCTCCTGGTGTAGTGAATGAAAATGCAACGCCAATGCAAATACAAACTCAAATAGACAATGAAATGCAAACATAGATATGAAGTCTATAGGAACCCTAGGTTTACTAAATATGACAATCTCTAACAGGCTCATGCTAGTTATCCTATTCATTGAACTAACGTATGCAAATTCTGTGATAGACAGAACACTACCCCATGTCTTGAGGTTCTCACTGATCAAACATCTCAGTAAAGTTTTTAAGCTCAGTAAAGGACCATGACTTTTGATTACCATCTCAAGATACCCATTAGTAGGTGGGTGGTAATCATGTGATAATTGGCCACTTAATACATCATCTTCCATATTACCTTCTAGAAATAGCCAAATGCTAAGTCCCAAAGTGGCACTAGGGAAATGAATGCATTAGGAATATGAACCACTTCCTTAACTAATGTGTATACTTTGGGCACAAGTGGTTCTCCCTCAGACAGAAAACATAACCTAGTGTCTAAAATAAGATTAGGCTCAGGCTCAAGCTCAACAAATCTAATCACTATAATCGTGATGGGTACACTCAATTGGACCTCCTGAACCTCTTAGACTACATGAATCTCTTTGACCACATAAATCTCCTGCTCAAGATTAGGGTCAAAATCGAGCATAGTAGAACTAAACACGAAGACCTCTACAGGTGTACTATGGTCAGGATCAGGTACAACAAAACTAGATACCAAGGTCTCTACAAATGTATCTTGAATAGGGTCAGGTACAACAGAACTAAACACTAATGTCTCTATGGATGCACTCTCTTGAACTCCCTAAACTTCCTGGTCAAACTCCTAAGAATCTTACTCATCATCACTCAAAGCCTCGACAAAATCAACAATCTCATAAACGTCATCCTCATCATCACCACATACCTCCATCACAAGAGGGTTATATGACTCATCAAATCTCACTTCATCTAATGACAAATCCTCCTGTGACTCAGCCTGGTGCACAGTGTCTGATAGAGGCAAAGAATGCTCCAGTTGATTGGGATACTGTTTAGGAGTAGGGTCAGGTATAGAGGTGTTAGGACTTGGTGTAGATGGTTGTCCACTAATAGGACACCTCAAATAAATCTCCATGTCCTAGGGTATCTGGATGAAGTAAGGTATGAGCTCCTTTTAAATCTCAGATCTAAGTCCCCTTTGAATCTAGTGATGGTCGTATCAGACCTTTCACGGACTTCACATCTCAATCTAATATCCTCAAACCATGTGATATAATCCGTTACACTAGATGAACCCTGGTGGACTGTGTCATACTGCTCAAGAAGTCGAGTCTGATAATAACGTGGAACGTATTTCTCTCTGGGCTTACTTTGCATGTTTGCCCAACTAGTAATGGGTCTTTCATATCCCCAATAAATTTCTTGCTCAATTAACCCCCAATAGAATTAAGCTGACCCAACTAGTTTCATCTTGACAAATTTAACTTGCTTGTGAGGGGAGATATCATACCAGTCAAAGTACTGGTCCATCTCTCTAAAATGCAACCTACGAGTAACAGAAAACCCGAAACCTAATCTCTGATACCAAATCTGATGTAGTATGCATATAGGCTAGTGGGTGTGTGCACAAAGAGCTATGAATAAAATTAAAAGAGCATTGATAAAATATAAGCAAAATTCCTACTTGCACATTCACACACTAAGTCAGGTTATCATTTAAGTTAGGTTCATTAAGCATGATAATAATTAAGGTATGCAAAGTATCTAAACAACAGAGAGATCTAATTAATGAAATGGAAAAACCAATTAATTTAAGGATTTAATAAATATAAAGAAGCTGTCAAAAATCTGACGCTAATTATTAGGCTAAAAGTGTCTAAATTATGGTAACCACAAAAGGAGCATAATCAGTAAAGCTGGGAATTTATACAGGGATATAAAACATATGATGTGGGGTGAGTTTTGGTCTGACTATGTGCTGAAATCAGGTCACAAAAATGGAGAACAGGGCCCAGCAAATAGCTCACAGGTTAATAACCTATGCCACAACAGCACACAGTAATACTACCTTAAGGAATCAAAATATGATGTAAACCCAAGAAATTCCAACCTGTTTTTGATGCACCGCAGAGCCTTGACGTCTTGGGAAAGTATTCATTCAAACCATTAGAGGAAGAAGACTGCTGCCTGAGAGTACGTAAGAGAAGGAACTCATGATTAGGATCTGGAAATTGAGGTGACGCCTGTAGCAGATGGACCCAAGCTTGGGTTCAAATTATAACTTCGTTTGGCTAGTGGCTGATCTCTTTGGTGTCGCCCTAGGGGTTAGAAAACTCTCATCAAAGATCTCAATCAAACTCCTAAACAGTAGGAGCTGGGAGTCAATCTCCTACGACCCCTTTTTGTTTGCTGTTTTAACGTTTCTAAGAGATAAGACAGTGTGGGACCCTCTTCAAACCTCTTTTGGAATTGGATTTGGTGTGATATAGGATCGTATGGGAATCTAGTAACTCCAGCAATGAACCAAATCAGCAAAGCCTGCTCCTCGATGACGTGGTGTTCATTTTCACTCTTGCTGTTTTTGGGCCTGTTTGACGCCTAGAATATCTCTAACAGATTGGTACAGCTTCAAAAGTGCAAGACTCTGTAGAAGACAGGTATAGGTAGGATCATCCATCCTTAGGGAGTGTTTATAAGTGTTGCCTTGATCAAATCTTCGCAGGGAATTGAGTGGTATTGAATTTCGTGTTGATACCCTGTTTTTCAGCAAGCAACAATTAAAGAAATAGCCAAATAAAAACAAAGAGATGGGAAATAGGATCCTTTAACCTGGGAAGAGAGTGACCTCCACTACAACCGTTAAACTAGGGCTAACCCCAGACCCATTCCAGGGTTTTGGTCGTTCTTCAATTGCAACAAGCAAGAGGAAGAAGCACTAGCCGTGAGTCCATTTTTTTTTTTCTCAATATTGTTGCCTAAGTTTGATGGCTGGTCGTGGGCTCTATAAATAGAGTCCCACAGCTAGGGTTTGTGTACATGAAATAGTGAGTGGACAAAATAACCCCCCTCTACTAATCCCATGATAAAAATAACCCTATACTAGTAATAATAACAAAAATACCCCTAAATAACTCCTACTGACTAAAATACCCTCAAAATTTTGTGCCCCCCTTTTTTCTTACAGGAGACACAATTAACATAAAGAATATAAAATAAAATAAAATGCTATAGACATAGCTCAATAATTAGCTCGGTCATGATGCCTGCATCACAAAGTGGTAGGGGTGTCAATGAGCCGAGCTGAGCCAAGCTTTGCCCAACTCAGCTCAGGCTCTTCACACAAAGATCAAGCTCAGGCTCGGCTCAAGCTCGTCATGAGCCTAAGGCCTGAGCTCGGGCTTAGGCTCAGCTCAGCTCGTCACATCTATGAAAGGGTAAAAACGTAAAAAAAAAAAAATGCACCTCTAAAAGTTAGCGTCAAACGAAGCATGAAATTCAAGCTGATTTAAATATTAAAAAAAATAAATGGATCATTACTTCTTTAGACACATGACATCATGCACATAGTTTTTTTTTTTTTTTTTTTTGAATTTTATTCATAAAAATGACATCGATTTAAATAATGTTCAATCAAATATTTTA